>PVJX010008119.1:0-54615 GCA_004027295.1 Dolichotis patagonum
AAAAAAAAAAAAAAAAAAGAAAGCGAGAAGAAAGACAGGGCAGGGGGGTGATGGAGAATTGGAGAATTAAGAGTCACCCGCTGGGCTTTGTGGTGCTCACCTGTCGTGTCAGCGCTCAGGACACCGAGGCACAAAGGTTGTTGGGAGTTCCAGGCCAGCCTGGGCTACATAGCAGGACCCTATGTCACACAAAAACCGAAACACCCAAGGGTGGGGCAGATGCACTCAAGTGTGCAAGTAGTTTCCCCTGATGGAGGTAACTGTTACCTCCTGCAAACAGTGGTAAACATTGAAACAGGCCGGGGGAGCCTGTAGGACAGCTGGCGTGTCTGCTCCTGTGCCCCCTGTGGCCCTGCGCTGTCTTCCTGGTACTCCGGAGTGGAGCTGGGCTTGGTCAGATCTGGGCTCACCACCAGGATTCCTTTAGGCAAGGAAGGCTGTTTTGGAGTGAGGCCCTCTTCGCATTTTTTATTTAACTTTTACTTACACTTTCTAAACTTTCTTTAATAGACATGTTTGTCTTTAGAAATAAGGATTTATAAGTATTTTTTTTTAAAGCCTAGATTGGAAGGAAGCCGGGTGTGGTGGCACACACCTGTCATCCCAGCCCACAGGAGGCTGAGGCAGGAGGATCGCTGCAAGTTTGAGACCAGCCTGGGCTGTAAAACAAGCTCAAGGCCAGCCTGCACTGCATAGTGAGTCCCTGTCTCAAAAAGGCAAAAAAGAAAAGCAAGCAAGCGAGCAAGCAACCCTAGATCAGGCCCGTGGCCAGAGGGCAGAGCCCTGTCCAGCGGGGTGGCCGAGGCTCGGGCTGGCCTTCTCCCTGCGGAAGCTGGCCCGGCCCCACCCTCTCGGCCCCCTGCGCAGCCTCCCTTCGCTGCCCTGTCCAGGGCCACAGTCCGCGCGTGCTTGCGTGCAGGCCGGGCCCTGAGGGGCGCCCGCTTCCCGGTGCGTTGCACCTGCCCGGCGGAGCAGCAGCCGGCTGAGGTGCGTTAGGCGGGGCGGCGACTCTCGTGCTCCGCTCTTTCCATGCCGCTGGCGTCAGTTGGAAGGAATCAGTTTTCCCAAGAAACGTTATTTCTAGCACACGGAGAAGCTCCTCTTCCTAGGAAGGTCCTGCCACGGCATGTTCAAAAAAAGACACACTGTAGGCTGGGTCCTGCTTTGCTTGGCGGGGCGGGCACGGGCATGTTCAGGGCGGGGGAGGCCCCCCTCGAGTCACACCCCCCCCCCAGCCACCCGGGCTGCACGCGGTGTGCCCTTAACCGGACCCCTCCCGAGCCCAGGCCGAGGCGCCCAGCCGGAGTGGAGCTTAAGCTGCTGTGAGCTCGGGAGCCCCGCTCTAACAGCTCTGAGTCCTCGGGATCTTGGGGCAACAATGTTTCCATTGCCTTGGTCTTGGGAAGAGCAGCTCCCCACTTCCCAGGCCCTGCGGAGGGGAGATGGGCCTCTCCAGGCTTCCACCGAGAAGGCGCTGCGGCTGCGGCTGCGGCTGCGGCTGCGGCTGCGGCTGCGGCTGCGGCTGCGGCTGGGACCCGAGCCCGGCTCGCCCTGGCTCCTGAAATCCGCTTTCCCTGGACAGCGCTTTGTAGCGGAGGTTCAAGGCCAGCTCTGGGCAGCTGAGGGGCCGCTCCGGAGGCTTTTTCTGCTATGCTGCTTTCATTCTTTAATCTCGAATGTAATACAGTGTCCTTTAAGGGGCCAGTGGGTAAAATTGGGACGCGGCTGCCACTGATGACTGGGTTCCTGAGTCACTGCCCTTCATTGCTTATTTTTGTGTCGTATTTAAAGCCGTGTGGTAAAAGTCCTCACCGCTAACGTGCGCTCGTGCTTATGTAAAGCATTATGCCGTGCTCACACCTGAGGCCAGCGCTGAGCGCCCAGGTTCACAGCCAGCCGGCACCTATTATGAGATTGTCTCAAAACAAAAAGCAAGAGCACAAAACTGTCCTCAGAGTGTAAAGTTTCACTAACAGTGCCTGTGTGTGTGTGTGTGTGTGTGTGTGTGTGTGTGTGTGTGTGAATAGTCATATAAAAACCTGGGTAGAACTTTTATTTGAAAACTGGGACTTTTTTTTTTCTCAGTCTGGGGATCGAACCCAGGACCTCGTGCAGACGCGTGATTTTGCAGAGTGTGGGAAGAGTCACTCTGCGATCGATGTGCCGGGCCATTTGTGACAGTTTGCAACCTGCCTTGTTCCCGCTCCAGCCTTATATGCATAGCCGTGTGATTCGCTCTGTGGGGCTTTGCACAGCGACGCTGGCAGCACTGCTTTCTCCTTGGCTCCTTGGCCAAGCTCAGAGCTCTTCTGGTGGCCCACGTGGCCTTGTGAGATCAGTTAACGCTGCAGTAGATGAGGACACTGACTTACTCCTGGGCTCCTGAGTGCTAGCACTGGCCAGGGTCTCGGGTCCAGGACCATCAGAGTTCCGTCTCGGCCCAGCCTTGCGGTGCTGAAGGTCCAGTGACTCTTTTAACCCTTATCTGCTGGGAGTCAGTACTTTTATAAAAAGTATAATGTGAGTTACCAGAAAAATTAGATGTGAAAAGACATAGAAAACGCAGCCCGTATAGAGGAGTAGCTTCAAAATGTTTTGGTCGGCTTGCTGTAAATATCTGTGAACACTTACTTTGAATTTCTGTACGGCCCTGTAGGCCACTGGGATTCCTGGCACAGGACATGTCACAGAAGCAGTAGAAGAACCTGGCCCTGTTTTCTTTTTGGTGTTTTACATGTTAACTGTTGATTTATTTATTTATTTTGAGACAGGGTCTCCCTATGCAGTTCAGGCTGGTCCTGAACTCACAGAGACTCACCTGCCTCAGCCTCCCAAGTGCGTGGAAGACAGGTGTGCGCCACCCCCCCCCCCGCCATGCTGTTTTACATTTTAAACGTTTACAGAAATGGGGAGAATAATATAAAAAACTCCACACGCCTGTCACCCAGCTTCCTCAGCGCGCACCTTCGGGTTGGTCCTGTCTCCTATAATTTCACATACTTTCTTGCCAGACTATAATCTTGAAGCAAATCCCATACTTCACTTAACTTACTAATTTCTTCACATCTTCCTGTGCATCTCAAAAAGATAGTGATCTCCAAAACAGTACAGTGTCACAGCTGAAAATCAGAAATTTCTTATTGTCACCAGAGGTGCTATCAGGGTTTACACGTCCCAGCTCGTTCATGCCTGGCAGCCTAGGGTTGATTTCAAGTAGGAAACAGTTCCTCATTAGTTTTTACTTATTTACTTGTTTAGTTTTTCCTTTTTTGAGATGTCTCACTGTGCAGTTTAGGCTGGCCTTGAGCTTACTTTGTAGCCCAGGCTGATCTTGAATTTGCAGTGATTCTCTTGCCTCAGCCTCCTGAGCGCTGGGATTATCTGTGTGTGCCACCACACTTGGCATCTTGTCTCTTTTTTTTTTGGCACGGGTAGTCTAACTCAGGACCTTGCACTTGCCAGGCAGGCGTTTGTGCTGCTGAGCTAAACCCCCAGCCCTTTTTTTTGACTTTTTAAAGAAGAGTTTGAGAAGCACTGGTGGTGAATATGAAGGAATAACCTAACTGCAGCTTTTGCGTGGCCTGCTGGCCTTCCTCTGTCCCGTCACTGCCAGTGTGGTAGGACACCTTTTATCAAGTGTGGGGAGGCGCTGGCTTCCGTGCAGCGCTGGGGCCTCTGCCTGCCCTGCACAGTGAGCTGGGAGGGGCTTGGTGGCTTCCTGGATGGTTCTGCGCTCTGCAAAGCTGTGTTGACTACTTAGCAGCAGGACCAAGGAACCTAGACCAGGACCTTGGTCCGGGCCGGTGTGGTGTCCCCTCCCCAGCTCCGCCTGATCTGCATCTCCACCCTCCGCAGGTTCTTTGCGCTCACCTCCCTCCGCCTTGTGTTTCTGCTCGCCTTCAGCTTGATGATCCTCGTGTGTATCGATCAGTGGAAGAGCAAAATCTGGCCTGAAATAAAAGGTGAGTCGGTGACATTTGAAAAATGAAGTGGAAATGGCTGTTCCGTCCTTCTTGCCTGGAGTCGGGGGCCGGGAGGGGCGTGTGGCCTGGACACTGCTTTGTGCTGGAGTCGTCTGCCTGGGAGACACCAGGAAGGAGCGGCCCTGCCTTCTCACAGGCACAGAGCTGGTAACCCGTGTCCCCGGCCAAGGAATGAGTGCCCCTTCTTCCTGGGTCTGCTTCTCTACTGAGAAGGCTTCGGTCTACCTCTAGAATGTCTTTCAGGGCCTGGGGACGGCAACACAGTGAGACTTTACCTTAAAAAAAAAATAATTGTTTTCGGCCAGCTGTGGTAGCCTCCCAGCACTGGGGAGGCTGAGGCAGGAGGACCACTGTGAGTTTGAGGTCAACCTGGGCTACATAATGAGTTCAAGTGCACCCTGGGCTACATCGCAAGGCTCTGTGTCAAGATTTAAAAAAATAAAACTTTGTTTTGTTTAAAATTGCTCATTTGCAAAGCACTAGGCTAGAGGTTATGTGCACGCATGATGCCCTCAGATACGGTTTACTTCCTCAGACATTACAAACAAATCAAAGTTACAGGGCAGTTACCGGAGAATCCTGGAGGTAACCCAGTGGGCCCTGGACCTGGTGCAGTCAGTCGTGTGTTTTGCCCCCAGCAGGAGCCCAGGTGAAGCAGAATAGGGTGGGGTTCTCAGCTGCGTTAGTTTGGGGAGCTGCAGCTTGGAGTGTCTGGTGGGTGCAGAGCACATGGGCCGGCACAGGCTGAGGAGGACCGGACGGTGCCGGGTCCAGTCCCGTGTCATGGCTGCTAAGGAGGGAGGGATGCCACAGGTAAAACTGAAATCTGCTGGGATTAGATTCTGTGAGGCCCAAAGCGAGGCTTCCCCGCAGAAAAGCGAAGCAGGGAGCCAGAGCACCAGGTAGGAGCCTGCAGCAGCGTCGCTGTGGTGACGTGCTGGCGAGCCGTTCAGCTGGGACGCGGGGTTCAGATGCGCTTACAGCCAGCGGGGAGCCTGCCAGAGAGACTTCCCACGCTGGGGCGCAGGCAGCTGCCACGAGGGGCTGTCAGCCGGGGGGACATGAAGAGCTCTGCCGTCCACTTGGAACCAGCCCTGCCCCGAGAGGAGCAGGCACAGCCCTCGGCCCTGGCGTGTGATGTGGTGTCTCCTTGTCACCAGCTGTTACTGTTCCCTTTGCCCAGACTCAGTGAGGCGGCGCTGTCAGACCCCAGCCTGGCACCGTCTCGAGCAGTTTCCCCGCCGCCTAACGCTGCCGTTTGTTTTCACGTTGCAGTGCCGAGGCCCGACGCGCTGGACGGTGAGAGGTATGGACGCTAATGGTTCCTCCCTGCTGACTCCCTCGCAGCATCCTACCTACTTGTTGACCCCGTGCCCTGGGCTCAGAGCGGGAGCCCAGAGCCCGGCCTTTTCCTGTCGTCCTTGTAACAAACGCCGAGGCCCAGGCAGCAGTGCGCGTGGGGACAGCCATGTCCTCTGAGCTTCGCCCGAGCCCCTGCCCTTGACTGGCTGCATTGTTCAGCCCTCGAATGAGACCCGGGTGGCTGCCTTCCTTGGCCGTCTGGCTTTTGTGCCAGCCCCTCCGTGCCCTCCGTGTGTCCTGTGACCTCTGGCTGTTAAAGCTCCTGGCCAGAAAACGCACTGGTTCCTGGCATTGGAAGCCAGTGCCAAAGGTTCCTCTGGTACCCACCACCCCTGCCCATGTCGGCTTCAGTCCCCTCCCCCTGCCCGTGGGGCTGTGCTGTGTCCTGGCCCGTGCGGTGTGCACAGGACAGCAGCACGGTGCAGGTTTCCACATGTGTCCTGGGCCAGAGCTGTCGGGACACGTCTGCCCGCCCACCCTCCAAATCCAGCTCTCAGCCTGGGGACCCAAGAGCAGAGCCGAGCTTCCCTCTGAAGCACCTGGAAGCTGCGGCTGCCCGCACAGCGCCCACTCACGACTGCCCTCCTTTCCCACAGCTGGGGCTTTGTGCACCCTCGGCTGCTCAGCGTGCCCGAGCTCTGTCGCCGCATCGCTGAAGCCTGGGTGAGCGGGGCCGCTTTCTCGAGGAATCTCCTGCTTTTCAAAAAGCAAAACCCAGGCAAGGTAAGAGTCTTCCTTTTCCGGTCAGCCCTGGGCCGTCCCTCTAGCATGCCCTGGAAGCAGGCCCTGGACTGCGTGTCCAGGTGGGGCAGGGAGGGTGGAGCAGCCCCCGCCCCGCCCGGCTTGCTCCCGTGCACTCTGGTGTGACACTGTGACAGGCTGTTGGGTTTCACGGTGTTGTTTTCTCCACGTCCCCACCGCCAGGACTGTTTTCTGGCCAAGGGCCGTCCACACCTATTCCTGGCCTGAAAGATGCAGCCTCGGGGGTCAGCCATGAGAAAGGGGGCGCCTGCGGATGGCTGCCCCCCCATGGATGCCGGCAGGCACGCTGGTCGTGCTGGCCTGTGCAAGCTTCACCTAGGACCTGTCCTGGCTGGGCCCCCAAGAATGAACACCGTCTGTTTCCTTCCCAGTTCTGCCTGCTGAGCTGCGGGCTCCTCACCTTCCTGGCTGTGCTGGGCCGCTGCGTCCCCGGGCTCCTGCTGTCCTACCTGCTGCGTAAGTGTGGGTGTGCTTTGTGTCACGGCTGCCCCGGTGCCCCAGCTGCAGCGAGCCTCGTGGCCCGGGCAAGCCCTGTGCTAGCCTGGCTGTCCAGAAAGTGGCTTTCTCAGGTCCCTGTGACCTGGTCAGTGCCATGGGAATGTCCCCACCTGCACAGTGAGCTCCCAGGTCTGGAGTCAGTTTGTCTCTTGCCTGTTTGCGGGTGCTGCGAGTCACTGCCTGGGCCCTACCTACATGCATCAGGCCAGCACTGTAACATAGCCCCTCCCAGCCAAGGCCATCTCCTTCCACGCCAGGTTTGCAAACCCAGGGTCCACTGACCCTCAGGGCATGGCCAGCGACAAATTACTGCCTGCCGCTATTTATGGAGGGAATTTTCAGAACAGGAGTTTTAGGGTTTCTCTACTGGGTCCTGCCAGGGACACAGTGTCACAGCGCCAGCCTGGCCAGTGCAAGGTCATAAGTTTGATTCCTGGTTCCAAAATAGAACCCTCTCCTAGGTCCCGTTTTCCGGGAGTGCCCACCCTCCCTGAGTACACGTGTGTCAGTTTCGTCACTTCTGGTCAGAGCTAGAGCCCTGAGTGTCAGCCATGACTGTCACATCAGGACCATACACGAATGCAGCCTGGCTTGTGGCTTGGCGGCACCATGTGCAAGCACGCTGCCCATGGGCGGTGGCCCAGGCCCGCAGGCTCCCTGTGCAGCAGAACTGGGCAGGCTGGAGCTGTACCCGCACCCGAGGCCCAAGCTCCACCAGCAGAGGGGTGAGTGGGGTGCTCCATGCTAACTGTCCCCACACAGCATGTCCCCTCTCCCACCCTCAGTTGTCGCAGTGCTGTTGTGGCCCCTCACTGTGTACCACCGCCTGTGGGACCGGGCCTGCGTGCACCTGCAGCCGGCTCTACAGCGGCTGGACTTCAGCGTGCGTGGCTACATGATGTCCCGGCAGAGGGAGCGGCAGTGTGAGTGTTCCGGGGGCCCTCGGCCGGTGGGGGGCACCCAGCTGAGGAAGGCGAGTATCAGGCTTGTCTCTCGTGTCTCCTGGGGTGGATGAAGCCCTTCCACATGCCCAGGCCGGGGGCTGACCACTGTTTCACCCATGACAGTCCTTAGAGGTGGGCAGTGTCCCTCCTCCTCCAGCTGAGGGCCCTGGGATGCTGCCTCCCACTGCACTGGCCTCTCCACCCCTTCCAGCTCCTTCCAGCTGGGCTCTGTGTTAGGCTGTGGCCCTCACGGCCAGACCTCTCCCAGGCCAGGTGGTCAAGCAGTGTTGCCTGATTAACCTGCTGTGTGCTCAGGGCTGCCCGTGTGCACGGTCCCTGGCAGGGATGTGGGGGGCGTCATGGCCGCCTGGTTTGCCCACAGTGCGCCGCAGAGCTCTGCACCCGGAACGAGCTGGGGACAACCGCAGCGACAGTGAGGAGGAGCTGGCCGCCTTCTGTCCTCAGGTACCCATGCGTACCACTGCCCTGCCAGCCTCCCACTGGGCGGGCACTTGCGCACAGGCAGTGTCACTCACAGGCTCAATGGGCTCCCTGAGACCCGAGGGTCCCCTTGCTCCTGAAGGTGGCTCTGAGAGCACTGAGCCCAGGGAGGCTCCCGGTGGCCAGTGGCTGCTCTTCACACACTCGTGGGTTTTTCTGTCCTCAGCTGGATGACTCCGCCGTGGCCAGGGAACTGGCCATCACAGACTCGGAGCACTCTGACGCCGAGGTCTCCTGCACAGACAATGGCACCTTCAACCTCTCCCGGGGTCAGACGCCCCTGACGGAGGGCTCTGAAGGTGAGGAGGGAGGCCACTGGAGGGCAGGCGTGTGGTCACAGCTGGTGACAGAGTGGGAGAACCCTCCGGGGGCTTTGCAGGAAGACACGGGACGTGGGTCGGCTTCTGGGCGGGGCCAAGGCTCAGACACCCGTGTCCTCCCAGACCTCGATGGGCACAGTGACCCCGAGGAGTCCTTCGCCAAGGACCTTCCGGATTTCCCTTCTATTAACGTGGACCCTGCTGGCCTGGACGAGGAGGATGACACCAGCATCGGGATTCCCAGCCTGATGTTCCGGTCCCCGCCGGGGGCCGAGGCTCCCCAGGTGCCCCCTGCCGGCCGGGAGGAGGCTTCACTGCCCGAGCTCCTACTCAGCGCCCTACCTGCGGGATCTGCCCTCACTAACAACCTCGCCAGCCTGGTCTCCCAGGGTGTGATCCAGATGGCCTTGGCGGGGACCTCCCAGCCGGGCCCTTCCGGCCCCTCTTCTCGGAGAGTGGCCCGGGGTGTCCTGCGGGCCCCCAGTTCCGACCTGGACACAGATGCCGAGGGAGACGACTTCGAGCTCCTGGACCAGTCAGAGCTGAGCCAGCTGGACCCTGCAGGCTCCAGGAGCCACTGAGCGGTGGAGCCCAGAGCTGCGCTTTCCTGTGGGGCTCCTGGCTGACATGCAGAGGCCAGGCCTGCTGCCCAGGACCATCCGTGCTTCACCTGGAGGGGGTGTGCTCCCCAGGGAGGTCCTGGGGAACCAAGTCAGGACAGGGGTGCTCCGGGCCCTTGTGAGAGCCCAGCCCACCATCACCTGCTCCTCTGGAGCCCCAGCCAGGCAGCAGCAGGAGTCATCCTGTCCTTTTTGAGACCACGGTGTGGTGTTTCCAGAGCGAGCTTGTCCCTTGGTTCTGCAGAGCAGGCCCACACCCCTTCTTGCCTGTCCTTGGGGCTGAAGGGCAGACCCCAAAGTACTGCTTGTGAGGTTCAGGTGAGGTGAGGACTGGCGTCCTTCACGTGTTGGCCACGGGTCAGCTGGCCGGGCCAGTGTGAGGCTTCCCCACCCACTGGGCACCCGGACCCTCCTGGGCTCTGTGGTGTCTCTGGTGCTGCTGACCCTGGCTCCTTGGACCCTTGGGCTGCGCAGTGAGCCAAGCAATACTGTGTCCATCCCTGGTGTCCTTGTCCCTCCCCAGAGCCTCCTGGAGAGGCAAGAGCACCATGGGGATGGCACGGTAGCACTTTACAGGTGGCTCTGTGACACGCATCGCAGAGCCAAAGCTGTTCCTCCCTGGTCAGCGCCCTACTGCACGAGGAGCCCGACCACAGGAGCTCGGGAGACGCCTCTGGCCTTTGGCCTCTGTTCAAATCATGTGTCACAAAACCCTCAACAGTCACTGGCTCCAGGCCTGTGCCAGCCTCACCTTGCCGCCGCCCACAGAGCTCAAGCCAAACTCTTCCCTTTTCTTGTCCCCACCGCTGCCGATCCTCAGGGACCGCTTGCCCATGAGGGGTGTTGGACAGAACCCAGGTGGCTGCCACGGGTGGGGTGTGCTGACCTGTAGCTCTGGGCAGAGGGATGGGTGGCCTCCCGGGGCAGAGCTGGGTGTGTGTATAGTCACCACATGGGAGCGTTCCCCGAGTCCTCCCACAGACTGGGGCCATGAGGTGTCTTACAGATGGGCTTTGCTGTGGAGGACACAGAGGTGTAGGAGAAAGAGTGGGAGGCCACAGGAGGAGGGAAGAGCTACACCGCCCTGGCTTTGCCCCCAGCACCCCCACCTCGAGGCTGCTTCCTCCACTGTGAACGGGGTGGGTGGGGTTGGTGGTGCTGGGGAATAAATCTCCGGGAGTCTTCTTTTAAGCAGTGCTGACCCGCGTCGTCCTTGCCGGGCGCTCTTTGCTTCCTGAGTTCTGATTGGTCTAAGTGCTGGGGTCGCACCTGTTTTCTCTGGGGATGATGAGAACAGGAAGCACAGTGAGGGGCCACCATCCCTCCGCAGTGCAACAGGAGTGGCACTGGCCACCTGGTGGCATTCGGTGGCAGTTCCACTTCCAGTTTTTAACGCTGTCCCCTCAGCATGCAGCACTGAGCACATTTCAAAGGAAGGCCGGTGAGGTTTTAGCAGAGACACTTAAGAAGCGCCGTGTTCCGAGGCGTGGCGCCGCATAAGTGTAACCCCACCCCTCAGGAGGCCGGCTGCGAGTTTTGAGGCCAGACGGCTACACAGCGAATAAACGTGAAGGCCCTAGTGCTGGGGGAGCGCACCAGGCTCTTCCCCTGGGTTCTCTGGGCCGCGAGGACAGCTGCTCTTCGGCCTTTAGCTGACCTCAAAACTAAAAATACTTATTTCAGTCTTTGTCCCCTGGCCAGTGTGGTCAGGAGTGGAAAGCACCTGGCTGCCAGGTGCTGCCGAGCCCGCGGAGCTGACTACGCAGCCCCTCCCCGGTCCTACCTTTGCCAGTCCGAAACTGCGGTGCCGAGCGTCCCCTGCGCGCGGCCCGGGGCGGCAGGTGGCAGCCCGACCTCCCGCGGGTCAGGCTCGCCGGGAGCACAGCCGCGGGGCCAGACAGCCCTGTAGTAAGCGGCCCCAGGTCCCCCTGAGAGTCATGAGTGCTAGGCGAGGCTGCCCCGGGTCCACGCCGTAAGGGTTTGCTCGCGGCAGCCTTCATCCCAGGGCTGGGCAGCTCGGCCCGAAGCGCAAGTGGGGCTGAGCTGAACCCCCTGGCCCAGGACCCGCCGCCGCGCTCCAGGGAGACTTCCCTTCCAGCCAATCGTCATCGGGCAGGCTTCCCTTCTAACCAATCACCGGAAGGGTTTCTCTCCGGCCAATCATAGTTTCAGGCCCGCCCTCCGCTGCCGGAAAGAACCGTCGTCCTGGGCAACCACGACATCCGGTTATCAGTTTGGCTGCGGGAAACCGCCATGAGTAAAGGCCGAGCAGAAGCTGCGGCGGGAGGTAACGGCGGAGCGAACGGGTAGGAGGCGGGGGTCTGGGGGAGGCCGGTCGAACGACTGCGTCCCGTCGCGTCTCTCCGCAGCCCCCGGGGTGGTCCTGAGGTACCTGCAGGAACAGAACAGGCCCTACAGCGCACAGGACGTGTTCGGAAACCTGCAGCGGGAACACGGGCTGGGCAAGACGGTGAGCACCGCGCCTCGCACCCCACGGCCCAGCCCTCTCGAGCGCTCGGGGGTGCAGCCGCTGACCGCCACGCCCTCCCCGGCAGGTGGTGGTGAAGGCGCTGGAGCAGCTGGCCCAGCAGGGCAAGATCCGGGAGAAGACCTACGGCAAGCAGAAGGTCTACTTCGCCGACCAGGTGGGGGCCGCGCGGCCGTCGCCCGGGCCTCGGGAGCAGCATCCCCTGGGCCGTGCCCTCCCTTTCCACGGCCCGCATTCGCGAGCTCCCCGCCTGCTGTTACCCGGACCACATCTGCCTGGGCTCGTTTCCCACCAGCAGGGCCGGCACCGCCCTCAGCCAGAGCCGCCTTCCCGCAGCCCCTCCGCGACGCACACTGCAGGTGCCGCTCGCCAGCCCGGCTCCGGAGCCTCAGCAGTGCCCTTGCCTTATCCCTCCGGCAGGGTGCTCTTACCGCTTCTCCCTGTGGCCACTGGAGGTCGGCTCATAGAGCACAGCTGAGCTCGGTTTTTTTGTTTTTATTTTTTTGAGGCAGTGTCTTGCTGTGTGGTTCAGGCTAGCCTTGAACTCATTGTGTAGCCCAGGCTGGCTTGGAACTCAAGGGTGATCCTCCTGCCTCAGCCTGCAAAGTGGCTTGGATGACAAGTGTGTGCCTGTGCATCGGACTCTTTTCTCTTTTCGGAAGCAGGGAATAGCTTCTAAGAGGTGCCCTTTGATTGGTGTTCTCAGCCTCCTGGCAGTGCCCCAGCTCTGTGCTCCTTGTCACTCCCTTGGCTTGTCTGTCCCCAACAGGACCAGTTTGACACTGTGAGTGATGCTGATCTCCAGAGCCTGGATGCTAAGATCGTGGCCCTCACAGCAAAGGTGCAGAGCCTGCAGCAGAGCTGCCGCCAGCTGGAGGCCGGTAGGCCAGGCCCTGAGGCTCCCATGGGCCAGGTTCCCTGGGCTCAGAACAGAGGGATGTGGTGGGGCAGGCCTGTCATCCCAGCACTCTGGGAGGCTGAGGCAGAAAGATCACAAGTATACTTTGAAGCCCTGTTCAAAAACAAACAGAGGGGCTGGGGCTGAAGGCTCTGGTTCATTCCCAAGCACTGCCAAGAAATGAGAAATCCCAAACTGACAGTGTCTGTGTAGCTGAGGGCTGGATGCGTGCTGTCCCATATCACCCCCCCTACCCCACCCCCACCCTGCCTTGTTGTCTGCCCCTGCGTGGCTGCCATATCCCCTGGGCCTCACCTCACCGCCACTCGAGATGGAGGTGCTGAAAAAAATTGAGCAAACTGCTAGCTCTTTGCACCTCTATCCTGAGCCTGTGCAAGGCTGCAACCTCCAGGCCCAGACACCTGCAGGGCCGTACTCGCCTGTCCTCTGCAGGCCGGGGTGACCTGGCTGCTGCTGTCATCGTTTCAGAGCTGAAGGAGCTGACCAGTGCCCTGACCACCCCAGAGATGCAGCGCGAGATCTCGCAGCTCAAGGCCGAGTGCGCTGGCTTCGCTGAGAGGCTGCGGGGCATCAAGGGTGCCGCTGTGCACGTGACCCCTGAGGAAAAGGAACAGGTCAGGGTTGGGACGGGGGGGGGGCAGGACCGAGACAAGCAGAGCCCAGCTGAGCCATGTGTGCCCACAGGTATACCAAGAGCGGCAGCGGGTCTGCAGGGAGTGGCGCGTGCGCAAGAGGATGGTGAGTAGCAGGACACCTGGGGCTGCTGAGCCCCCACACAGCCAGGTCAGCTGTGCCCCTGTCCCCTGCAGGCGACTGAGCTGTGCGAGGCCATCCTCGAAGGCTACTCCAAAAGCAAGAAGGCATTCTTTGTAAGTGGCCCCTGCCCGGGGGGGTGCCCTGGGGTCCCTGGCGGTACAGAGCCCTCACTGTCACCACACGCAGGAGGAGGTGGGCATTGAGACGGACGAGGACCACAACGTGGCGCCCCCAGACCCCTGAGGCCTCCGTGGGGACGGGTGGCCACCGGCTCTTCCCAGTTGCCCACTGCTGGTCTTGGAGCAGAGTAGCCTGGGGGGCTCGGCCCAGCAGGGAGGAGACCACAGGTCCCTGGCACTGTCCTGTCGCAGTGGTTTGAGCGAGTGGTGCTGGCACCAGGCTTGGAACAAACGAGGCTGGAGGAACACACATGATGTTTTAATTTCATATAAAAATACCAACTTCCCTGTGGGCAGTCAAGAGTCCCACCAGCCGCCCTGGGGACAGCCCCAGGGCCCAGGGCGGAAAGGCCTGGTGCCCCAGCATCACCTAACCCCCCTCTGAGCCCTAGGGTACGGGGAAGCAGGCTGGATGGTTCGGAGGCTGTTCATTTTCCAAGGTTGTAACTAGCACAATTGCATTGTTGGTGTTGAAAAAAAATTAAGATATGCAATGTGCAACTCTGTGTCCTGTCTGCTTTTGGAGGGAGGCAGAAAAGACCAGGAGGGGGGCAGCCAAGTTCCGTGGCACCCGAGGCCCAGGCCCCGGCCTGGCCCAGCCCCCTTTCAGTAGCTCAGTGTCCTCTCTGGCCACTGCCAAGTGCCCACACCCGAGTTCCCGCCTGCTGGGCCAGAGCTTGTGAACCTCGAGTCCTGGACCGGGACCTGAGGCTTGGTGAGGCCAGGGCTCCCTACAGGGCTGCACAGGCCCAGCTGCGTGGTCAGAAAATAAACTGTTCACAAAACATGCTTTCACACAGGTGCCAGGTGCTAGACCACCAAGTGGCAGCAAGAGCTCTTCTGGCTGGTGAGGCCACGGTCGGGCCAGGCAGGGGGCAGCCAAGTTCCGTGGCACCCACGGCCGTCAGTAAAGCTGGTTCTTCAGCTGGTGCAGGACGCCCAGCACGATGTCTCGAAGCGTCTGCAGGCAGAGGGAGATTAGATTAGGCAGGGTGGCCGGTGGCTCCCTGGGGCTCAGCCCCGACCCCAGGAGGCCCCAGGAGGCCCCAGGAGGGGCTGGCGGTTCAGGGGAAAAATAAAGCAAATACAATGAACTACTGGTGGCAGAATTTAGGCAGTGGCTACAAGTGTTTGCCTTCAAATTGTCACCATGACAGTACGTTTAACAGGTGTGGGTGGTGGTGGCAACACACACCTGTGACCCCTGTACTGGGGAGGCTGAAGCAGGATTGCTGTGAGTCTGGGGCCAGCCAGAACTATACAAGACTGGGAATTTAGCTCAGCACCATAAGCACCTGCCTTGCAAGCATGTGATCATGAGTTTGATCCCCGGGACCCAAAAAGAAAAAGGAAAATGTTGGAAAGTTGGATAAAGTGTATAGGGCATGCCTATAATCCTAACACTGAGAGGCTGAGGCAGGAGGGTCAAAAGTTCAAGCCCAGTTCAGGCAATTTAGCAAACTCAACCTAGAAATAAAACAAGGGCTGCAAATGCAGCTCAGTACAACAGGCTTGGGTTCCACCCCCAGTACTGCAAAAACCAACACGGGAAACAAAATCTCAGGCTGGAGTCCAAGCCTGAGAAAAAGCAGCCAGGCTTCCAAAGGCTGCAGCAGTAGCAGCGGCAGCCACCATGGAGCCCAGGGACAGCTCCAGCTGGCTTGGCAGGCCCACAGCCCCACCCCCACCCCCCTGTGCTGGTGCCTGGTGCTTCCATATGGGGCAGCCCTCCAAGAGGGAGCCACACCTGGGGCTTGCAATGCTCCTCGATCCAGCTGAACACGCAGGCAGACAGCTCCTGAAAGCTGGCCACGGAGATGGAAGCGTTGAAGGACTGGAACAGCGAGTCCATGATGCCCTGGAACACGTTGAACTTGACCTGGTCGGAGACCTGGTCCTTGCCCTCGTGCGGGTTGTCGCGGTGCGCCTTGACGATCTGCTCGTAATTCCTAAAAGTGAGGCGCGGCTCAGCCGCCAGGGGGCGCCACGGGCGCCCCGGAGCGGGAGGACATGTCCTGAGCACGCGTGCGGGGCGGGAGCTTCCCCCGCGCCTTATCTGATGTGATCTTTGGACGAGAAGACCTGCGCTCCAGTGGCCGACCCTGTCACCCCCTTACACTTTCATGATTTTCAGGGCCGTGACATCCTTGCGGAGTGTGGACACCTCCTCCTCCTGCTTCTTTTTCTCCTTGTGCAGAAACTGGATGTAGTCGATGGCTGGGGCGGGCACAGAAGTGTCAAGCGGGAAGCCTAAGACAGAAACCCCCCCCTCCGCCCTGCACGCCCCCCCCCCGTACTCTTCTGCAGAACGATGGCCTTGCTGAGCTTCTGGGAGCCGATGGAGAAGTCCTGCTGCTGGCAAGTGGGCACGATGGTCTGAAGCTCATCATATCCTCTCTGCGGACAGAGTGGGGCCCTCAGGAGGGGGTCTGAGGAAGACCTATGTGTGCCAGAGGAGGGCACAAGAACTCAAAGGGGCCAGGGCATGCCTCTCACCTTGATGGCATCCCTGCGCTTCTGCTCGGCCTGCGTGTGTGCCCGCCGCCGCCGATCCTTGTAGGACTCCTTGTAGGACTCCTGCTGGTAATCGCTGTCCTCATCATCTACACGCAGAGTAGGGGGCAGGTGAGGTCACCACAGGGCCCTGCCTGGAGCAGACTGGCACGGGATGGAAGGGAGCAGAGCCTGACACCGGGAGGCAGAGCTGGGTCTGGCCACGGGCTCTGGCACCGCGGGTGGACAGGAGGCTCCTATCTGGGAAGAACATTAGAAGGATGGCCCCTCATGTGACCCTGCAGCTGCGCTGCTGGCAAATGCTTACCTGTGTTGGGGACAGAAGAGGCACTGGTGGAGCCGATGCTATTAGCCCGGGACACCACGCTCCCCTTGCGGACGCTTTCTACAAAAAGCCCTGGAAGAGAGGTGCTGTGGCTAAGGGGACGGCGGGGGCCCTGTGCGCCCCACACTCCGGCGCTGGCTCCCCCCACTTCCTCCACACTGAGCTCCAGTGCGCCTGGCCCCAGCGTCCCTGGCCTGCAGCCGAAGCCTGTCGCTGGCCAAGGGGAACGAGGGTGGAGGGAGCGACCGCCGTCACCGCCCGGTCGCCTCCAGGCTCACGGCAGTGTGTCCCAGTGGTGTTTCCAGCCTCGGGCTCGGTGCTCGGCGGGGCCCTGGGCCCGGCCGCGGACTGTGCTCGGGCGTGGCCCGCAGGACCTATAGGTGGCCGGGCCCAGCGTCCCCGAAGCGCGCGGCGAGCACTCACCCGGGTCCAGGCTGGTGTCACTGTAGGCACACTCCACCTGCGCACGGGCGGGGGTGGGGGGCGATGTCAGGCCGGGTTTTCTGCGCCCCCAAGAGCCCTGAGGGAGGGTTGCAGGCTCCGCCCCGCCCCGGGGTCTCCCACTTGGGCGCGCGCAGGGCCAGGGCCATCTCCTCTGCAGCCCCGCGACGCCGGAGGTAGGGTAATTCGGGGGAGCCCGTCGTCCCAAACCTCCACGCGCACGAACCCGCCGCGCCCTCCCCTAGCGGACGTGCGCGCCCCCCGGGCTTGCCTTGACCCAGGGGTCCTCGGGAGAGGCGCCAGGCTCTGTCATCGCGGATTGACCCCGCCTAACCGGAAGTCAGCGCGGGTGGGACCCGTCGGCCGGGAACAGGCGAGGCACCCACGTGACCCAACCCCGCCAATCCGCGAGCCCTGACTAGGGGCGGGGCGAGGGCACCGCGCAGGCGCACTCTGAGGCGGCGGACCGCTCAGTTCGGCTCGGTGCGGCCGGCGTGGGCGCGGTTCTGGGCTCCCTCCCCAGACCAGAGAAACTGGGCCTGTGTCACCACTGCTGCAGGCCGGCAGACCGGTGCTGGCGGAGGCAGGTACGGCCCTGAGCGCCTTCAGCTGACTGGGCCACTGCACCCGCCTGGGGCTGGAGCCCCGGGGAGCCCTCGGCGCGGCGCGGGAAGCAGGCAGCACACGCGGTTCTGGGCGCATCCACCTTTAATTCCGTACCGAGCTCCCCGCCCCGCCCCGCCGGCGCGCGCGCGCGGACACCGCGAGTCGCTCGGGGGCCCGGGGTCTGCTCCTGCCGCCAGGCCTCACGCGGCCGGCACAGCACGGAGGGCGCCTCCCGAGTCCCGCCCGGGCCCGCCAGCGGCCGCCGCTGCCTCCTCGGCCAGGCTCTCCTGTCGCTTCGGGGGCCACCAGCGGTCAGTCAGTGCCGGGCGCTAAGAGTCTCGGGCAGGCGCTTCTGCAGGAGGTCCCAGGCTCGCTCCACCTTCGGTCGGCGCAGACGTTGGAGGAAGGACAGGGTCAGGCAGGCAGTCGTGGACCGCCCTGCCCCTCCCGGCCACTGCCCCCCACCGACCTGCTGCTGGGTGACCTGCGGCTCCCACAGGGTGCTGAGCACCACGTGGCTCTGCTCCACCATCTGCTGCCCGCTCATCTGGCTCTGCAAGCGGCTATGTGCCGCAGCTTCGCTCAGCCCGTCGCGCTCCACGATGCGGCGCACGGCCTGGGCACAGGCAGGCAGGCAGGCGTCAGGAGGGTCCGCTCTGCCTTGAGATCCGACCTGCGCATCTGTCCCGGGGGCAGCCTGGGCCTGGGTACCTCGGTCTCGGGGATGACCACGGTCCACACCTCGTGCACCATGTCCTGCCAGCCAGCTTCCAGCAGCACAGCAGCGTCGATGACACATACCTTCTTCCCTGGGGGGGAGGGGCTATCACCGCCAGCAACCTCCCCCATCCCAGCCCTGGGGGACCAACCCACGGGCCCACTGCTCACCCTGGGCCACAGCCAGGTCCATCTCTTCTCGTGCCAGCGTGGCCATCACTGGCCACATGATGTCCGTGAGGACCTTTAGCTGCTTCTGTGAGGGACAAAGGGAGCAGGCAGAGGTTAGGGCCCTGAGCCGGAGCAAGCCCAGGAGGCTTCCAGAACGTGACACTGGTGCTGAGGAGCCCGGGGAGCGCAGTGCACTCACCTTGTTCCCGAACACTCGGCTGCCCAGGACCTTCCTGTTGATGAGTCCGTCTTTATGGAGAATGTCTGGCCGACACAGGAGGGGACTGAGCCGAAGCAAAGCCACTTCCTGGCCTCAAATCACCTGCAGGCCTCCCCAGTCCTTACCTGTTCCAAAGGCCTCCACCACAGGCTGGTAGGCGGGGCCACCCGGGGCATATGCCCGATGGCCCAGCTGGTCACTATCGATGATGTACGCCCCCAGGCTCCTCAGCCTCTGGGCTACAGAGCTCTTGCCAGAGCCGCTGATGCCCGTTAGGCCGAGCACATAGAGACAAGCAGGCAGTTCCGGCCTCTTCTGCGGGTGGATGATGGGACCTTGGCTCATGCTTGGGGCATGAGCAGGAGGCCCAGGGGTGGGGGTGGGGTGGGACTTACATTTGGGGGCCGCAGCAGGGTGCCCAGCATTCTTTGGCGCAAGCTGGAGGAGCTGACTTTGTCTTCTTCATTTTCCTTGTGATTTTGGTCCTTCAGCAGCTGAATCTGGTACAGGGCCAGCTCCTCCAAGCCCTGTGGGAAAGGGGGCTTAAACCCAGACCCCCAACATGCCCCAGGCTCCTCCGACTAGGCCGGGAAGCTGGGATCCTCCTAGATTGTTACCACCACCCTGCACCCTTGCTGCCCTCCTCCTCCACCCCCGCCCGTCTCCCACAGGGGTTACATGCTCCAGGCGGAAGCGGTTGACGGCCATCCCCCCACGATAGGTCTCCTCGCTGACCACCAGGAACTGCAGCAAGGGGTCAGAGCCCGCGGGCCCATAGGGGTCCAGCAGGGGGACGATATCAAAAGTCAAGGAGGGCTTGATGTCCACCAGGAACTCACTCAGGTGTTCCACACGGTCTGCGTAAGTTTGGAGCAGCTCAGGGAGCACCTTGCCTGGGGGAGGAGTGCAGAAGCACAGTGAAGTCTTTTTTACTGGGGAGCAAGTATCCCCAAAGACAGAGTAACAGGTGACGCTGAGTGGCACCTGCTGGGCCGACACAGCCCCATGGTGGTAACCATGCACAGGCTGCTTTGGGTTCCTGGTCAAAGGGAAGAATGACAGGAAGGTTCAGGTGGGGATGAAGGAAACGGACAAGCACTGTGGTCACTGCAAGGCTGGCCTATGTCCTGAGAAGCTGCCATGGAGTCATGTCAGTGACTTGCCAGGACTGGAGCATGACAGATCTGAAACCAGAGTCCTGGAGTCCCCTCACTGCTCCTACAACTGTTCACAGACCTGGAGTCTCTAGAGTCGGTGACCTGCATGAGGTCAAAGTCCAGACTCCTGGGGCGCGCACTGGGAGGGTTCTGACCCACTGAGCAGAGAGCTCTGTCTGCGCCTTTACTGAGTGTCCTCGGCACCAGCCAGGCGTCAGACACAGGGACAGCTGGCCAGGGAGTAGTGGCCCTTCTTCTTCGACCCTGCAAGAATGTGGGGGCGTCTCTCACTCACTCTTCAACAGGTCTTTGTCCGCCACTCCCACCACCAGCTGCTCCTGGGCCAGGACGCAGGCAACACTGAGCAGCACCTTGTGCGCATTGTGCAGGCGGTCAAAGGTGCCACCCACGGCCCCGCGCTGGTAGCCCCGCACAGGCTGCTTTGGGGACCTGGCCACAGGGGACGCAGGCCTGATGGTGGAGGGTGAGGGGACATCCAGGGGCTCCAAGGGCAGCTCTCCGGTCCCGTGATCAGGGCATAGTAGCACGGACGACAGCTGCGGGGCACAGCTGTAACAGCTGGTGGCATAGCGCTCCAGCTGCTGCTTCACCGGGTTGTACTGGCTGCCATCGCGGGTCTGGAAGTCGGTGAGCACCACCTCGGGCGGGTGCGCCAGGTTCTGCACCGACACAGCGGACGCGGGCGGCCGGGCACTCTTGGCCTGCACGTTGGTCAGCAGCACGCGCACGTCCAGGCCGCGGTGGCGATCAGCGCCCGCGTAGAGCAGCGAGAGGACGTCGAGGACCTCAAAGGTGGCGGGCACCGGGCCGGGCTGCGGCTGCGCGGGGCCCGCCAGGCTCAGGTCGGGCTGCAGGTGGACGTAGAGCGTGCGGTTCACCAGGCGCGCGGCCGAGCTCAGCAGCGGGGCCAGGCGCGGGGCCAGCGCGGGCAGCGGCGCCGTGAGCACCAGCAGGCCCGAGCAGGAGGCGGCCATGGTGCCGGGCCTGCGGACAGCCGGGGACACCAAGCGACAGTGAGCCACGGCGAGCGAAGAGCCCCGGCCCGGGAACGGGTTCTGGACAGGAACCCGCCTGAGTCACGGCGCCCTCGCCCAGCTGCACCGGGGCGCCCGAGGGCCGGAGGGAGCTCCCGACTCCCGTCGGACCGCTACTCACCAAACCCTCCGCGAAAGACCCGCGGAGGCTGCCCCCGTGGAACCCGGAAGCACTGTCTTAGGGCCCACGACCCCGCACTACGGAAATTGAGAAGGGCCAGACCTTTTAAACGCAATTCGCAGCGCAACTCTCGCGAGAAGTTTCTAGGGGGTGGGGTGCGGGGGCGTTGACGACGCTAAAGGATGTCTGGGTCCTAGTTCCCTCCAAACCGCGGAGCCGGGCGGGCTGGGGTTACCGATTCGGGGGCTCGTTTGCGGAGAAGGGACATTGGGTCCAGCCTGGACATCCAGAGCCCTCGAAGTGCCGGGACGGGGTGCGAGCGTCCCGGAGCCCTCAGGACTCCAGGACATCATGGGGGCGGATGTCGCAGAGAACTGAGAGGCTGGAGCTGGGGTGTCAGTTCTGCGGGTGGTGGGGAGCTAAGCAGCTCTCAAAAGACGTTTCAGGCCGGATGTGATGCTCGAAGCTGCTCGGAAGGCCGAGACAGGAGGATCATGAGATCGGAGTCTGGTCAGTGTAGCGAGACCTCTCCCAAAATTTACAATAAACATTAAAAAGGGCTGGGATGCGGCTCGGGGGTACAGTGGTTGCCTAGAATGTGCTAGACCCCGAGTGCACCCCAGTAATGCTAAACAAAAACGAACAAGAAGACATTTCTGGTAACTGATCTTCTGCGGTCACCTCAGGAGAGAAACGTCCTCAAGATCCCGTAATGGGCCGTAATGAAAAATGCCCACCTAGACACCATTTTGGGGAGTTTTTTTGTTTGTTTTTTGGGAGCCCTGGGCTTGAACCCAGGCCTTGCATCTGCACTCCTGCACAACCTTCGAGCTACAACCACAGTCTCCATACATCTGTGAGGCCACAGTCATTCACCATGTGCCCTGGCTTCCCCCCTTTTTATTTTTTTGAGATGTTTGTAGCCCAGACAGTCCTCAAACTCCCAGTGATCCTCCTGCCTCAGCTTCCTGTGCTGGGACTGCAGGGGTATACCACCACACACAGCTTGAGTTTGTTTTGTGATGGGAACTGAACCCAGGGGTTGCTCAGCCACGTCCACTGGCCTTGTTTCTAAATTTTGAGACAGAGCCTTGCTAACTTGCCCACATGCCTCGCACAAATCCTGCCCCAGCCTCGTGAGTACTGGGATTGCAGGGCCACTGCGTGGAATTACTGTTCATAAAGAAGGCGTCCAGAGTGTGTGAGCTCCTGGGCCCTAAACCTGCCTTTGGAGCCAAGGCTGAAGTCTAAGGCCTCGGGTTCTTTGCAGGACACATTATTATTGGAATTTAAGGAGAGGCTTGAGCCAGACTGGAGGCTGAGTCAGGAGGATCAAGATTCCTGCCCAGCCTGGGAAACTGTGTTTTAGTTGGAGAGAAAGGGACAGAGAGACATAGAGACTGAGAGAGGGAGGGAGGGATAGAGGAAGTCTCGAAGAGACCATAGACTCAAGCTTATTTGACAGTAAATCAGCAAAGGCCGTTAGGCAGTGTCCCGAAGCACTGGCGTGGTCTTGTCTGCACAGTAAATGTAATCTGCAAGCTGAGGTCAGCTTGGGCTGCTTAGTGAATTCGGGGCCAGCTTGAACTGCGTACCGAGACCCAGTCTCAAAAAACAAAAACAAAGGCAACAAAGAAAAATCCATGAGAGGAAGGAACTACCCTGTAGGGCAGGGAAGGCTGGTGGTCAAGGGCAACAGCAAAGACATGAAGAAGGAGATGGAATCAGGCCAGGGAAAAGTGAACCACGAAGCACAGCCAGTGCAAAGGCCCTGGGGCAGGGATGGGGTGCCTGCCTGGGTGAAGATGAACTTTTGAGGGTGGGGAGAGCAGAGCCAGCTAGCAGGGGTTGGGGTACCTTAGGGAAACCTCGGATCCTACTGAGTGAGGATGTTGCTGGAGGAGTTTAAGGCAGAGATGTGATCAGAATTTTTGTGTGTGAGAGATAGGGAGGTCAGGCTGACCTCAGACTCGCAGCAATCCTCCTGCCTCAGCCTCCCAAGGGGTAGGGTTATAGGAGTGCGCATCCATGCCTGGCAGACTTTTCATTTCTTGCAATGCCATTCTGAGTGCACTGTGACTATTGCTGTTGGTGGGCAGATGGCATCAGGAAACCAGTGTGGAGGCTGCTGTGGTAGCCCGAGGGGAGATGGGGACAGTGGTGGCTCAGGGCGCTCTGGAGACAGAGGCAGGCTGTGTGGACAGACTGGGTGAAAGGGGGCCATTGAGTCGTACTGTGAGGGTTTTGGAAAAGGGGGAAATCTGGAGAAGTGGGGAAGATGGAAGGAGGGGCAGGTAGCCTTTTAGGAATTAGATGCTTGGCTTGGTTTCAATAGCATCTCATGTGGAGACCAGCTTGTGTCCTCCTGCCTCAGCCTCCTGGTTGCCAGATTACAGGCATGTACCACCATGCCCTGCTAGGAATTGGGAACTGGGAGGCATCTTTGGAAGTCACCACTGCTGAGTGGACAGCGGGAGATACAAGCCTGGGGGCCATCAGCATGGAAATGATATTCACGTGGGGCACAGTGGTGTCTACCTGTAATCCCAGCACTTGGGAGGCTGAGGCAGGAGGATTGCTATGAATTCAAGGCCAGCCTGGGAGATATAGCAAGACCTTGCCTAAAGAAAGAAATGGTATTTTAAGTCATGCAACAATGTGACGCTATGAAGAGTGTAGCATGGGGGTGCCCCCTGGCGCCCGCGCCGTGACCTTGTGAGCCCACAGGGCCGGCTGGGGGCGGGGCAGGTTTCTAGCCACACTGGCCTCGGGGATTCCTGGAGGCAACGGAGACAGCAGGGGCAGGAGGGCAGCGGGCAGGGAGCATGGTAGGGGCAGGTGGTAAGATTTTGTCTCCAAGGACATGGGGCGGGGTAAGGATGTCCTCGTGCTGCCCTCACCGCCCCCAGCCCTGCCTCTCCTGCCCTCCTGTTACTCCCGCGAGGGAGTGGGGACGACTCAGGTCTCCCGCGCTGTGCCCCTGCAGGCCGGGAAGGAAGACAGGACATGGGCAGCACAGGTGGCTCTGGACCCTGAGCAAGCATCCGGGGAGCGCTGCTCCCTCTTACGAGGTGTGGTCAGGCAGTGTGGTGAACAGTCACACTTTTTTGGTTTTCTCTTTTTTTGTCTTTTTTTTTTTTCTGAGACAAGGTCCCCACTGTGTAGCCCAGGTTGTCTTGGAACTGGTGGAAATCCTCCTGCATCAGCCTCCCAAGTGCTGGAATGACAGATGTGCACCACCACACCTAGTGGTGAATGGTGACGTTTTTTAAAAATTACAGTAGAAGACACAATGCCATGAATGCCCCTCAAAATCCTCGCCCTCGCTTCAAACATACTCACCCCACCCTTCCTGCCACTTTCTGCAGCAGGTCTAGGCTCCCCTGCCCTGCACTTTGTTAGTACTGTCGCAGCAGCGGCCTCAGCATCCAAGACACTTCCCTTTTAGGATTGCTTTGGCTTTAGGGTGCTGCTTTGGTGAGTAGGGCTGACGAGTCACGGTTTACCGAGCTGCCTTTCCACTGGGTGGCGCTCGGCAGCAGGGCGCGCTGTACTTTCCAGAAGGGCTTCCCCTTTAGGGGCACGGATGCTGGGAGGGCAGGGGAGAGGATTCTGCGGGGAGTCACGGCAATGTGTCTCTTAATGTATAACGCATGTTTTAATTTAAACATTCACCACATATTTCGATCATACCGTCCCCCTCCATTCTATTCAGTGATGGGGTTTGAATCCAAGGGCGCTGCACCACTGAGGCACGTTCCCATTCCTTTTATAAAGTTGTACTCCTCCCTGAGGAGATCCTCGAGCTTGGCGGTCCTCCTGCCTCAGCTTCTAGAGGAGCTGGGAAGACAGGCGGACGCTGCACCCTGTTCCTCCTCTACAACCCTGGTCAGCAGGGGAGGGTTCCAGGAGTCATGCACTACAGTGACGGTAACGGCCGCTTTATTATCTCAGGCCTCCCTGCAGCCTGGGAGCCGGGTCACAGGGGACACCTATCAGACGCGTGGACAGCCTTCTCCGGGGGCGGTGTCTGGCTCAGAGTCCCCAGACTGCACGGCCCCGGGGTCGGCGGCGAACACGGCGCGGTGCATGGCGGCCACGTAGCTGCGGCCGCTCGGGTCGTGGAGGCGCAGGCGCGCGAGGGGCAGGAAGCGCTCGGTGCAGAAGTAGCGCAGGGCCGGCTGCGGGTCGCGCAGGGCCGCCAAGAAAACCTGGGTTCAGGAGGCGCGGGTTGCGTGGGGCGGGGCCTGCTATCAAGACACGCCCCCAGCTCAGGCCACGCCCAGGCCCTCGCCCACCTCCGCCACCTCCTCAGGGTCCTGCGCGTCGCGCGCCACTTGCTCGCAGTGGCGCTGGTAGAGCGAGAAGAGCTGGCGCGTCCGGGCGTCTGCGCGGCCCAGCGCCCCGCCAAGACCGCCCTCCAGCTTCTCGTAGAAGGCGGTGTGCACCGGGCCACACTCGATGAGGCTCACGCTGCGGCGACGGGACGAAGCTGGGGAAGGCGACCGGCGGGCAGCGGGGGCCGACAGCCCGTGGGACCCGTGGGACCCGTAGGACAGGGAGCCGCCCCACCCGCACCCCCCGGAGTCGGTTCGGCCTGACAAGAGCGGCGCCCGGGCCCCAGGTCAGGTCCCCAGGGCCGAGCGAGGGTGACTCACTGGACCCCGAAGGGCAGCAGCAGGACGGCCAGGCTCTCGCACAAACCCTCGAGCGCGAACTTGCTGGCGCAGTACACTGCGTTGAAGGGTAGCCCTGGCGGGCGAAGGGGTTTGCTGAGGCAGGCCCCGCCCACCACGCCACGCCCTAACGGGCTGCGAGCCTCAACTGGTCCCTAGATCGGACGTGGACTAGCAATCCCCGCCTCCTAGCAGTCGGCTCTTGGATTGGCTGTGGCTAGTGTGCCGCGCCCCACGACCCCGCCCCTCATGCCTGTCTGTGCCTTGTCCTCGGGTTGGGCGTGGCCTACGCAGGTCTCCGCCCCCCCTCCCCGTCCAGCCTCACCCTCTCAGCCACAAGCTCCGCCCCTGGTGGGCGTGGCATACTCGGAGCCCACCCTCACCCATCAGGCCGCCCACGCTCCCGGTCACTAGCACGCGTCCCGAGCCATGCCGCTTCATGTCCGGCAGGAAGGCCTGGACTGTCCGCACGGTTCCGACCACGTTCACGTCCAGCACGGAGCCCACGGCGCCCGGTCCATGCGCCTCCAGCGGCCCGAGCAGCCCGCGGCCCGCGTTGCACACTGCAGGAGAGCAGGCCACGCGTCCAACCTGTCCCTTGCTGTCCCCAGGCAGGAAGGTCTGCACTCATGCTCCAGGGAGGCTCACCCAGCACGTCCACGCGGCTCTCAGTCACGCGTGCCCGGGCAGCGGCCACCGAGTCTGAGTCCCTTACGTCCAGCTCCAGCGTTTCCAGTGACCCCGGCGGGCAGCGGCGGGCCCGGGCTGCCTCCCAGAGCGCGCCCTGCGCCGCCAGGTCCCGCATGGTGGCGTACACTGCAGTGGGGATGCGGTCAGAGGCTCTGGGCCCCGGCCCGCCCTCCCCAGCGCCCCCATCCTGTACCTTTGAAGCTCCCGGACGGGTCCGAGGCCAGGCGGACCGCCAGGTGCAGGCCGATGCCCGAGGAGCAGCCGGTGATGAGCACCACGGTACGCTCGGCGGGATCCATGGTGTGGGGCTCGGCTCCGCTGGCCGCGGCTCCTGATATCCCCGAGGCCCGCCCCGCCCCGCAGCGGCCCTGCCCTGTGTTGTGTCTACCGCTATCTCAAGGCCGAGCCTCCACTGGGCCCTGGGGACGGCCACCCACCCAGTTTGGGATCAAAGTCGAGAAGCCCCGGTAACGGTAACCCAGAACTGTCCTGGGTGCGGTGGCCTTGCCTGGGAGTGTGGGGTCCCACGAGGGCACAAAGCACCCACCTCCTGGGCATCTCTGTCCTGAAGTCAATTATGGGTGCCCAAGTTTGCTGCTGTGCTGGGAAAGGCCACTGTCCTCAAACACCAAGCGTATGAAAAATAGGAAAACTGAGGCACAGCTGGGAGAACCCACTGCACCCCAGAAGACCTCACAGAGGGCCACTGAGCTGGCCTTCTGACAGTCTGACTTGGCAATTTATTTATTTTGGTTCTGGGGTGAACTCACAACCTCACGCTTGCCAGGCAGGTGCTTGTGCGGCTGAGCTGAATCCATAGCCCTGACAGGGCAGTTTATGACAGTGAGAGGAAGTGACTTTATTCTCAACCTTGGGGTGGCAGTGGATGGTGGCTCATGCCCCTCAGTGGTCCAGTCTCCCATGCCAGGCCTTCGTCCCTTCCCCTAGGCCCAAGGTCCCTGAGACGCTGGTCCAGCTCTGGGCCCAGTCCCCGGAACATGGCTCCGTGGTGTCACTGTCAGCTGGCTCCAGCTGCCCTCCGGGGGGCGAACCTGAGGAAGGCCTTCCTGGCCAGGTCCACGGTGTCGCCCTGCGGCCAGCTGCGGTACCTCCGGCTGCTCAGGACGAAGGCTTGTTCCAGCTGGAAGATGTCCCTGTCGAACTCTTGCTGCTGGAAAGGGGCAGCCCTGGCGAGGCTGTCGGCCAGCGACTCCACGAACAGCTGCCAGCGGGGTGCGTAGTAGTGGGCCACCAGCCCCGCCAGCTGCTTATTGGCGTAGTCCAGGATGTTGCCTTCTGGCCCCCACAAGGTCAGTTGGTAACGGCCGTTCCGCTCGAACAGCTCGGCCTCGGCTTCGCTCACGGCTGCCGCCCGCGCCTGCTCCAGCCAGCTGCCTAGCAGGAAGTGGCGGTCGCTGGCCAGCACCTCGTCCAGTGTGGGCAGGAGCTCGTAGGCCAGGACGCCCCCAGCCCTCAGCAGCCCCGCCAGCTCCTGGCGCAGGTAGGCTGTCCGAGCGTCCTCGTAGTACAGGCTGACCAGCTCCTGCAGCGCCTGCCGGGTGACGTCCAGCAGGTCATAGTGGAAGGCCTGGCTGGCGGTCAGGTTGGGTGAGGCTTTGAGCAGCAGCCGCCAAGCCTCGAATACATCGGATCGGTTGTACCAGACAGCAGTGTCCATCTGCAGGGACGGCCGCCGGACCAGCGGGCTGCGGTTGTGGCCACGGCAGGCTTCCCCCGTGCAGTTGTAGACGCTGCGGAGCAGGAGTCTCCAAGCGGCCACGGCATCTGGCTGGGCCACCCCATACCGCCGCTCTGCGAAGCGGCCCACCCAGGCCCACAGATCGGGCACGGGGTCCTTCCGCCAGCCCAGCTCGGCCATGAGCGCGTAGACCACCTCGTTCTGGCCGATGCCCTCCGGCGCGATGCCTGTGCCCACCATGGTGGAGTTGGGGAAGAGGCGGGCGGCCGCAGGGCCCCGGTTCACTGCCTCCAGGGCCCCAAAGAGGCCATGGTTACCGCCGAAGTTGTGGAGCATGCACCAGATGAAGGGCTGGCCCCGGAAGGCCGTGCGGGTGTAGATGGGCCGGCTCTCGGCAAACAGGTCCAGAACCAGCAGGCGGCCCTGTGGCACCGCCCCCAGCACCGCCCCTATCTGAGCTGGGCCCCAGAACTCTGGCTGGTGCTGGAAGAGCCAGCCTTGGAGCAGCCACACGGCTTCAAGGTCCACTGCGGGAGAGAAGAGGGAGGGGGTGATCAGCCCAGGCCGCAGGCAGGAAGCCAGAGTCCCTCCAGTCACCCCACTTGCGGACACCAGCACAGCGCCAGCCCTGTCCTGGTGCCTCCCAGCTGGGTGTGCCTCACAGGCAGGCTCCAGCCCCAGAGGAGGGCTAACACCTGCAACCCCAGCATGCCGGGAGGCTGAGGCAGGAAGGTCACAAGTTCCAGCCCAGGCTGGGCAACTTAACATGACCACGGTGTCCGGAGAAGTGGCTTTGGGAGCTGCTCAGGGCTAGAGAAGTTCCCGCCACAGCCCACAAGAAAAGGCGGGGCATGAGATGATGCCCCTGCTGCCTCTGGGCTCTGCCCACAAGAAAGCACCCCAGCCTCGACGCTGACCCTCCGCACCGGAGTTAAACAAACTTCTGCTGCCTACTCCCTGGCCCCAGGTACCTGGCCACAGTGGTCCCCCCACCCAGCCCTGTGGACTGGGCAGGAGGGGAAGGAGGAAACCTCAGCGTTGCACGTGGGAGGCTTCTCAGGAGCCGCCCCCGCCCCAGCCCGCCCAAACCTGCAGCCATGGCCTGGAACACGGCCGCGGTGGCAGCAGCCAGGTAAGCAGGGTCAGAGGAGGGCGGCTGCATCTCGTTGAACGTGTCGGCCCCATAGATGTGGTCTGTGCCGAACTCCTTGCTCAGCTCCCACAGGAAGAGGCTCCCGATGAGGGGGAAGAGGGGGTCTCCCGGAGCCAGAAGGAAGGAGCAGGAGTAGGAGCAGTTGAAGTGTCCCCAGCTGCCCAGCTGGGTGACATTGACCTGTGGGAACACCCTAGCGGGGAGCAAACACTCAGGTCACATCGTGGCTTGTGACCCCCCCCCCCCGCAGCCTCACAGTGCCCAGATGCAGCTAGGTCCTCATGCCCCAGGGCCTTTGCAGGTGCCACGGCCTCCTTGCTTTTGTATTTGCATCTTCCACACCGTCCTTTGACAGCTGCCTGTCTAGAGAGCTGCTGCAGCTGGCTCTGTCCCGCAGGCTAAAAGGAGTCACTCTCCTTCCCTGAGCTGGGTCTAGCAGCGGGGCAAGTGCTCAGTGAGTACTGAATAGGACTCCTGCCGCGTGGTGAGGGGGCGGAGGGGTAGGCACGGCACATCCTAAGCGCTGGCACAAGGGTGGGAACAGGAACCAGGGCTAACAGGCACACAGGCGGCTGCCGGGAGAGCTGGCAAGGCCTGCCAGCTGAGGGAGGGATGCAGGCCGGGGACCCCCTGGCCACTTGCTGACGTCCAGTGCCGAGTCGCGCACACAGTGAGGCAGCTCAGCAGGGACACTGAGGCATGGGGTGGGAAGGGGCCCAACCCAGGCCTCCACGGTGACCTCAGGTTTCCTTTAAGTCATGGCTTACAAGAGCTGATGTCTCCAGGTAGCCTCACCTGGTGATGGCCCTGGGGACATGCCCCGCGAAGGCAGGCAGCACAGGGGTCATGCCCAGCGCCCGCATGCGGTCCAGGATCCGGTGCTGGGAGGAGGGGAGCCAGTGAGCAGGGCCCAGGCCCAGGCCCAGGCCCAGGAGGTGGCGAGCCCACCGTCCCCGCCCCGCCCGCTGGGTACCTGCAGGTAAAGCTGCTTGAAGTGCCAGGTGCGGGGCAGGGGGCCGCCCCAGCCGTGCAGGTTGCCCATGCGCCCCCAGGCCAGGAAGGCTGGGCCAGTGAAGTGCTCATCGATCTCCGCTTGGGTCAGGCCCAGGGCCAGGTACACCTGGGGAGCAGGGAGGCACACGGGTGAACACGCTGGTCCCGCAGTGCTGCAGGCACTGAAGAACCGCCCACTCGCCCACTCCCGCACAGCATACACTCATTCACCGCCTGGGGCCAGGGCCCAGCTGGCTGCAGCCTGCGCAGCTGGGTTCCTGGAGGCTGCTGGCCCTCTGTTCTGTGGGCCTCAGGCTGCACACCCGGGGCCGTGTGGCCGACACACACCCGCTGCCAGATGGCCTCCTGGCCGCTCCAGGCCAGGGCCAGGTTGATGCCGTTCAGTGCCATCCAGTCGATCTCCCGCTCCCAGCGCGGCCAGTCCCACCAGACGAAGGAGTAGCTGTGCGTGCACACGTTCTGGTAGTAGCGGTACCTGAGGGTGGGCGGCGTCTCAGTGATACGCAGTCTAGATTTGATTCTGAGACAAGGTCTTGCTGTGTAGCCCAAGGTGGCCTCGACATCACACTGCATGTGGAATTCACCTCTCCCCCCACAGAAATACACAGAGGTATGCCTGGACACAGAAGAACTGGGTGGCCTCCAGCCCAAGGTGGCTCTGGGGTGGGGCCGCAGATTCTGTTTCTAACAAGTTCCTATGATGCTGTGACTCAGGGGCCCGTGAATATGATCCTCCTGCCTCAGCCTCCCAAGTGCCGGGATGATGCCTGCACCATTACACCTGGGTGGCAGAACTGTTTGGGCACGTTGGTCCCTGTCCAAGATGGCTCCCTCTCCCTCCATCCGATGGGAACCCAATGCGTGAACAGTGTCGCCGCCATGCGGGGCAGTGGGCGAACCCTGAGGCTGCAGAGGGGCGGGCATCACTACAGCAGCATCAATGGCTGGGTAGAAAACGCACGGATCACGGCTTTGCGCCTGGGGCTTCTCGCTCATCGACATGCAAACTCTGGCCACCGGCATGCGGCGCCCTTCTCTGGGCACCTGGGTCGGAGACCTCAGGCCCCCGGCGGGGAAGGCGGCGTTCCCGTACCTGTAGGGCGAGGCCTCGGTCAGTTCTCCGGGCACCGCGGGCAGCGGTCGCGGCAGACGCAGCTGAACGCCCGACCAGGCCACATGGCAGCCGCAGAAGTCGCGCAAATAGCGGTGCAGCCCGGCCGCCACCGCCACGCCTGAGGAGCCGCGCACGCGCACTAGCGCGCCGCCGCCGCCGCCGCCGCTGAGCACGAAGACGTCGGCGCCGGGCCCGGCCGCCAGGGTGCGCTCCACTGACAGCGCGAAGGCGGCCGCGGGCCCGGGCCCCAGGAGGCGGACCGCGAGCGCGCGCACGGCCGCGGTCTCCCGGGCCTGGTCATCGACCGAGCCCCAGGCGCCCGCCCCGGCCAGGAGCAGGAGCCCCAGGAGCCGCAGCGCCGCCGCCGTCACCATAGTCGCAGCCCGAGCCCGGAGACCCCGACTGTCGGGAGGGGCGGTACGACCATGACCAATCAGCTACTGACCTCGGGCCACGTGACCCTGAAGCCCGGCCTCCGCGAGAGGCTCCGCTTCCGGGCTGGTAGCGCCCTGCGGGGTCTCGGGGCCGCTTCGGGCCCGCGCCTTTCCCGAGCGTCGCTGCCATCCGTCTCCGAAAGTGTGGATGCTTTTTTTTCCCTAATTCCCCAGCCCACCCAGTAAATATACATTGGGACGTTTTCGAGTTTTGGTCGTACTGGGGTTTGAACTCAAGGCCCTTGCCCTGAGCTGAGTTCCCAGCCTTTTATTTTACATTTTGAGACAGGGTCTAAGTTACTGAATTGGCTAAGCCGGACGCCAACTTGCAGTCCTCCTGCCTCAGGCTCCCTTACGTAGGCCCTACTTGATTTTGTGTCAGGTGCTGCAAAGGGACCCAGCCCCGGGCAGCATCTGAATGGATGGGAAGACGGGAAAGGTCGGAGAGGGGAGATTTGGGGAACTGGAAGGTCAGCTGGCGGAGGAGGGGCGGCCTTGGCCCAGCCTGGTTGGCCAGAGGCAGCAGGGCAGGGGCAGGGGGTGCCTTTACAAGTATGCGAGCATCTCGGTTTTTCCCCTGCAGCGCGGGTGCTGACCTGCGTGCCTCGCAAACTATTTCGGTGAAAGGCCACGCTGGGCACGGTCGTGTGCGCCTGTGGCTACGGGGTGAGAGGGTCGATTGAGCCCTGTGCAACACAGCAGGACCCCTGCTCAAAAAACCAAAACGGATCAAGCCAAGGAGCCTGATTTTGTGTTTAAAAAACCAAGACAAGGGCCAGGGATTTAGCTCAGTGGTGTAAGCGCCTGCCTGGCAAGTACCAGGTTATGTGTTCGATTCCCGGTACCAAAAATAAAAGCTAAATAAAAAACCATTTCTGCAGACCTGCTCAGTTGGGTCTTCCTACTGTTCAGTCATCTTGGCCCGAGTCGTGCTCTTACTCCTTCCATTCCTGCCCCTGTCGCGGAACCCAGCGGAACCTGAATGCTCCCTCCGCGCCCAGCCCGCCTGAGACTGCCAGGCCTGCCCGGGGCCCCTCCCCACTTATTATGGCAGAATAAGACCCATCCAGTGGGGAGGCCCCTGGTCTTCCGGTCTTCCCCCTGGCATCCACTGATGGACATTTGGGCTGTTTCTATTTGAGGGGAATTTCTTTCCTTTTTTTGAGCAATGCCATTTATTGAGTTACTCAGTGTTTATGGAGCTATGTACCGGGAAGAAGGAATAGAAATCATTTCTTTGTTCTTTCAGCAAGGCCTTTCCTCATCGTACAACACGTATGCTGCCCAGCTAGCTCCACAGATGACACCACGTCCAGCAGGCTTGGGAGTGTACCCCTGTAATCCCAGCACTTGGGAGGCTGAGACAGGAGGATTGCTGTTTGAGGCCAGATTGGCCTACACAGCCCGACTCTGTCTCAAACAAACGTAAAAACACTGCCACATTCCAGACCATCCCTGAGCGTCTAAGAACCCAGCTGGCGGGGTCCTCAGAGCACGTGTGACCTGGGGTGGGCTTCAAAACGCAGTCTGCCGGTGCGCCAGATACAGGCGGCTGCTGCAGGACCCTGTCCCACCTCTGTGTGGTCTTGGACGCTCAGGTGTCCCCTGGGGTCTCCATGACATCGGTCTCCCGAGTCCTGTGTCTTGCGGGGTGACCTTGTGCGTACACTGCCAATCTCATGCCCTCGAATGGCCTGTGTCTGACCCACAGCCTGAGCGGCCGGGCCTTTCCCGAGAGCTGCCCTAGAGGCTGGGCACCTTTTCCTTTTCCCTGGGTAGGTACCAGCGCTGGGCGGCTATCCTCTCCAGGAAGTGCACCCTTATACAGGCAGGCGCCCAGGCTCCGCCTGCTCCAGCCTTGGTGCAGTCTTGCTTCCTCCTTGCGGATGTATCTGGGGTCTGTGTGCGTGTGTCTTGTTTCCTGAGTCTCTCCTGCAGCCCGGGCTGGCCTCGAACTCCCCTGCCCCCGCCGTGGGGCGCGCAGGCTGCCGCACTCCTGGCTCTTCACTGTGCACGCATCCCCGTGCTGGTTTTGAGAAGGGCCTCCCTGTGTGGCTCAAGCTGACCTAGGACTATGTAGTTCAAACTGGCCTTAAACTAGTGGCGACCCTCCTGCCCCAGCCTCCCTGGTGAGGGGAGGCCAGGACCCCTGCCCGGACTTGCATTTTGGGCAATGACTGGAGATACCGAGCGTCTCAGCATGGTCAGTGCTCACCGGTGGAACTTACTGTAGCAATGCCTGTTCAACCCTGGCCGGCGTAAGAAGCGCGGTGATCCGGGCTGGGGCTTAGCTGGGCTAGACTCGGGAACGGTCTGCGGCCAGTTCCGCCCGCCCCGGGGCTGAGTCTGCATTCAGTTTTGTCCAAGTGCAGCGCGTGCATCCACTTTCCCTTCTCCTCCACCGCTAGTGGAGAGCGTCACTGCTGCGCCCCAAGTAATTGTCCCAGACCCCCTCGGACAGGACAGCGTTTGCTGCAGGAGGGGCAGGGGCCTGCCTGGTTCCTCTGCAGGCGGAACCGCGGTCCTCAGCCTGCAGCTGCGGCTCGTCCCAAGGTAGCGAGGACAGCGCTAAGGGCTCTAATCTGCGCAGGGACCTGGGGAGGGGGCGGTGCTCGCAGAGCGCTGAGCCCGGGGTGGAGGTGGGCTCAGGCTCAGGTCCCTAGCAGCAGGTCCTCCTCCCGCCCCAAGGCCAAGGGTGCGGCTGGAAATAGCCTTGGGCAGGGGTGAGGCCCCAGCCCCTGCCCGCAGGAATGTGCAGCTGGGGGCGGTACCGCGCCTGCTGCAGCGCCGAGGGCGGCAGGAAAGGGAGATCAGGTGCGGCTCTCACAAACATTCCAGGGCCAGGGCCACGGCGGCGCAGCAGCGGGGGCGGCAGTGTCCCTGGAGTCTGACACACTTTATTGAGCACGGGTGTGAAGGGGGACAGCCCCCCAATGCAGACACAGCACGGGCCCCGGGGCCGGGCGCCCGCGAGCCGGGGAGGAGGGCAGGCGGGCGGCCGGGCTGCTGTGCCAGCACAGGATCCGGAGCTCAGACCCGCGGCCTGCGCCCTCAGCCCTGCGGTCCCGGCCCAGGTCCCCAGGCCTGAGCCCTGCTGCCCGCCCTTGGAAGTAGGGGGAGCGGCCGGGACTAGACGAGAAGAGACAAGACGGCGGGGCTGCGGGCACCAGCACGGCCCACGGAGGGAGCCGCCAGCGGGCGGGCGGGCGGGGGTCGGGCGGTCAGGCGGGGGCGCGGGGTCTGGGGACTCTGGGGTGTGATAAATAAGCAGCGCCCCCTTCTGGGCAGAGCCTGTCCGCACCCTCCAACCCCGGCGGCACGGTTAGGGCGGCGGCAGGAGGGGCGCAGGCCTGGGCAAGGCCGGGCTGCACCTTCACGGACAGGACAGAGGGACGGCGAACGCGGCACAATTCATCACGGGGCGGGGCGGGGGGGCACCGCGGCCTCGGCTCACTGGTCCGGCTGCCCCTCCCGGATGTGCTCGAAAGAGAAGGGCAGGAACTTGAAGCCGGTCCCGCTGTAGAATTTATTCTGGAACTCCACCCTGCAGGAGGGAAGAAGCAGCCGTCACCCTGCAGAAGCAGTGTTTTAAATAGTACTGGGGGTTGGGTGTGGTGGCACGGGCCTGCAATCCCAGCACTAGAGGCTGAAGCTGGAGGATCTCCGTGAGTCCAAGGTCAGCCTGGGCTACTTAGTAAGACCCCATCCCTAAGTAAACACATTTAAAAAACAGTACAGAGAGTAGATCCCAGGGCATTCGCACTGAGGCCTGTCTGCAGCCTGTTTTAAAATCTCAGACAAGCTCTGGCTGAATCACCAAGTTGCCCAGGCGGAGTCTGAACCCTCAGGCCTCCTGCCCGAGATGCCCCAGCGGCCAAGATGCCAGGTAGGTGCCACCGCACCGGCCCACAGAGACCTTCTGAAGCCCGCTGGGGCTCCTGCGGGCGCCTGAGCCCATCCGCGCCCAAGCCCCTCACCCTCTGGCTCCCCAGTCCTTTTTTGGGGGGGGGGGCAATGACTGCCCCAAAAGCCTGCAGTGCAGGAAAGGAAATTCCCAGGAAAGTGGAAAGCCAGCAGGGAAAATCTCAGCCCAGGGCAAAAATATGTTCCAGCCACAAAAACATGTGCGAGAGAATTCTTCTCTGGGGACTGAGAGCAGAAGCGGGCGGCCCCTCCAGCGCGCACTTGGGAAGAGGCACCCCCACCCTGCCTTGGAGGGCTGCCTGTGGCCAGCACACGCCCAAATACGGGCAGAAAAATGTGCAGAGGAGAGGCCTGGTGGGGCACCACGCCGAGAGGGGAGGCATCTCTGCACCGTCCTTCTCGCTGGCCTAGCCCAAGGCCGCCAGGGCTGGAAGCCCACAGACGTGAGGCCGGTTAAGGCCAGCCGTGGTGGGTCTGCTGAGCCGGCTCCTGACCTGGTTTCTGGTGCAACAAAGGGGCAGAGGCTCTGCGCTCAGGTGGCTGGGTCTCCCTCTCTCTGTGTCCCCCTACTTCCTGACACCCACACACGGGCTGCAGGGGGGGGGCAGTGCAAGCCAGAACCCAACCCCACACCACCCCTCTGGCATGCGCAGGAGACCAGGTTACACCTGGGGCCCTTGGAGCACCCTGCCGCCTGCTCACTGCATGTCATCTCCTTGGTGCCTCCTCCTGTAGCAGAGGGGAGGGAACCCAGCGCCCAGCCACACCCCACCTCCCTGGTTTGATTTCGAGGCAGGGTCTCAGAGGTCACCAGGCTAGGACTGCACATGGATACTATGCCAGCTTCCCCTGACTCGTCATGACTCTGAAAAGGTTCCCTCTTGCCCTGGACAGAGACCCAGGAGCTGTCTCCGCTGGGTCAGGAAACACCAGGGCGAGGGGCGGGATGCCTGTGTCACCAGCAGGGGGCGCAGGAGCTCAGCACCAGCCAGGCTGGTTCCCAGCGCTTTCTGGCACCCCAGGGCCTCCTGCCTCTGACCAGGGGGCCGAGGAGGGAGGTGGCATCGTGCGCCTCGTGGGGTTCCCGCGCCCACTTCCCGCACAGGCTGGGACGCCACCCTCAGGAGCAGCCACTTGCATGCTCGGGCACCTGCCCTTGGCGCTGCTCCAGGGCACCGCTGGGGAAGGGGCCTCCGTGACAGCTGGGGCTTTGCGAGGTCAGAGGGTCGACCTCCCTGGTCACAGCCTGCTGTGGGGCAGCCCCCACCTGCCTGGGGCCCACAGCCTGCTCCAGGGCAGGAAAGAGTGAGTGGGGGGACAGGGAGGAAATGGCTTGGCAGCTGCTAAGCAGGGAGGGCCCAGCTGGCCTGGTAAACAAGTGCCTGAGCCAGCCTGCAGGGCCGGTGACACCACAGGCCAGGGCACTGTTGAGGGCTCGGTCAGAAGGGTTCCTCGGTGGGGGCTGCCTGGGTCTCCAGGCGGCAGCTCAGTTCCTGGGGGGGCGCAGTGTGTGTGAGACCCTCTTCCCTGTGAAATGCAGTGGGGTCGTGAGGGGTCCTCTGAACTGTCTAGAGCTCCAGACTCAGGCTGGAGACCCCAAATCTGAGGGCAACTGCAATATAAAGCTGGGCGCTTAAACCTCAGCACAGAGGGAGGCCGAGGCAGAAGCTGGGCAAGAGGAGGGACTCCGACTCCAGATCAACCTGGAGAGTGCTGGGGTCTGCTGGGCACTGGAGCAGCCCTGGCCTCAGTCCTGGTACAAGAGCAAAAGGGCGAGGCAGGGTGGCAGGGTGGGAGAGAAGGAGGGGTCCACCATGAGGCAAAGCGGGAAATGCTTGCTTGGACCACGTTGGGGCTGCACCTACTAAGAACCAGCCTTTGGTGGCCATGCAGGTGTTCACCTGTCAGCCCAGGACTCGAGAGGCTGAGGCAGGAGAACTGCTGTGGGTTCGAGGTCAGCCTCCGCTACAGAGCTCCCATGGGGTTCCATGGTGTGACAGGCAGGCCTTTCTGTGGGCCCACTCCACGTGCCACTCACCAGTGCAGCCGCAGGGCATGCAGGAAGGCGGACAGCCCCTCCATGATGAGCAGGATGGCCACGGTCAGCGTGGCGAAGGTGGCGAAGATGAAGAAGAGTGCCAGGCCCCCCGCCAGGCTCTTCACCCTCAGGCCAACGTGGATGACCATGGTCCACAGCACCTCGGAGAGCTCTGGGGGAGGGCAGCCTGGTCAGCACGGCGCGACACAGATGGTGGCCCCCAGCCCCCAGCCCCAGTCACTCACGCGCGTGGGCCAGACTCAGCGCCCAGAGCCGCAGGTAGGAGGCGGTGTTGGAGATGCAGCCCAGGCAGTACTCGATGGTGTGGATGGCCTGGTGGACCATGGTGTCCCCGAAGTCGAACTGCATGGAGAAAGCCAGAAAGGGGCCATCAGGCCTAGCGCACCGTGCAGGAGCCGGGCTGGGCACGGAGTGGCACACAGCAGGCGAGCCCTGCCCGGCCTATTTCCTGCCATTCTCAGTGTTCTCTGTTTGCCTGTTTGCTGTACCGGGAACTGGACCCAGCGCTCTCGCACTGAGCTGCACCCCAGGCCTACTTTAGTTTTCATTTTGAGACAGCATCTCCCTAAGTCTCTAAACTGCCCAGGCTGGGCTTGAACTTGCGGTCTTCCTGCCTCAGCCTCCCAGTGTGTTGGGATGGCAGGCCAGGTATGCCCTTCCCGGGGCTGGACAAGCTCTCGGGTGCACGTCCAGGTCTGCCCAGCACAGTGGGGGAGGGGTCTGAGCCTGGGCCCAGCGGCCATGCCCACCAGGAGGCCCCTCCCTGAGCTCCTGAGGGCTGGGTGCGTCCTCTAGGCTCTGCTGCTGGGCTTAGGGGCGGCCCCTACCTGAGTTGGGGTCCAGTTTTTACCCCCGCTTCTGACCAGACTGGGGGGGCTGTACTGCTAGAGCCCCAGGCTGTGGCCAGGGAGGCAGGGGGCTCACTGTCCTTCACTCCAACTCTGCACCCCACCATGCGTTTCTGGCTTCTCCCAGAGCAGCTCCTGGTTCTCTTCCTCACCCTGAAGCTGTGGTGATCCAGGGGCCTAGTTCCCCAGCCCAGGGCTGCCCAGCTTGATGGGGGGTGGAGGGGCATGACACAAGCGGGGGGAGGGGGAAGGAGGGTGGGGAAGTGGGGTGAGGGATGGGGCAGCTCCTTCCCAGCACGGCCCCTGCCTTTCCTGCCCACTCTGTGCAGTGTTTTGCAGCCCCTGCTCAGGCCTTTCCGGGGGAGGGGACAATCAGGGCTGTCACGCAGCACACCCCACTAAACCACTGCACCCCAGCTTTCTCTACCTCGGCTTCCCAAGCCCGACCTGCTCTGCCCTTGGTCTCCAAGTACTGGCTCCCTTTACTTCCTGGAAGTTGGGTCTCCCAGCCACTTTGGAGCATGGACTGTCCACTGTGGTGGCTGCCATGACAGCCCCTCTTCTGGCTGCTACCCGGGCTCCCCCAACCTCTCTGGTCCTTCTCCAGCTCCAGCCAGCCAGGTCCCACTCCCCACCCAGCTCCCAACTCTGCTCACCCCTGTGGGGCCTGCATTCTCTGGGAACTCCCGCTCAGAGACCGTGGCCTCCCTGGAGCTCCCTGTGCCCCACAGCACCCGTGCATGCCCCCAAAGCAGCGCTATCACCCAGGCGAGCACCCTACTGCCCCGAGGGCTCCCTGGGGGCTGGGCCATCTGCTCCTGTCCCCTCCTCTCCAACCCTGCAGCATTAACCCAGAACTGCTGGTGACCACCTGGCCCTGGCTGCCAGGTGGCCACTCTCAGAGGACTGAGGGCCTCCAGGACAGAAGGAACAATGGTCAGCAGGGAGGGACAGGCACCACGGCTGTCCGTGGCCCTGGATGGGGCCAGTCTTTGTTAAGGAGCCGGCTCTGCAGAGATGGTAAGGAGGCTGGCATGGTTACCTGCGCCCGCCAGGGCAGCAGGGCCTGATGAGGCGAGATGCCAGGGCTGCTGCTGGAGCCCAGGGCTTAACGGCCAAGCTGGGGAGGCTGAAGGAGTCTTCCATACCACCCACCCCGGGACAGGGCAGCAAGAGAGGACCTGGGTGCTGCAGGTCGGCTGCACCTTCAGCAGTGGCCAGGGCACTGGGCGCAGGGAACACGGCTGTGCAGCAGAGCGGGCACAGGATGCCCTGGTGCCAGTGAGGCCTGCTCAACACCGGCAGGACCAACACGCCTCTCCACGGCTGCACCAGGGCCAGGACAGCAGGTGGAGCAGGGAGCTGGAGGGAGGCACGGATACTGCAGCTGTGCTCAGACCCAGTGTGAAGCATGACAGGGAGCCACCCCCTGGGCCTCACTCCAGCCCTTCCTCCTAGTGCGCCCTGAACACTGCCTGCCTCACACGACTGGGCCCGCAGCAGACCCGTCAGGAGCACAGGTCAAAGAGGCCACGCACTTGGGGCACAGGGGAGGACGCCACCCCCAGGCTGCCCCGAGAGAGGAGAGGAGGCCCAGGCTCACGCAAGAGCGGCAGACAGGACTCAGAGGGAGGTGTGAGACCAGCAAACCCAGACACAGAGACAGAGGCGAACAGAGGCGGGCGGGATGGAGATGGGCAGTGCAGAACACAGCTCGCGGACAGAGGACAGAGGTGGCAGTGACGCGGCTGCTCCCTCGGGCGGCAGCTCACAGATGGAGGAGGAAGCCCAGGGAGTAGACAGGCTTTATCTTACCGCTTCATCCTCGGCAGGCTTGAAAACACAAAGGCACACTTAGTGGGAGGTGCGGGCTGCAGCTGCAGCAGGGGGCAGCGCTGAGGCTCCTGAGGAGGAGCCCGCGACATAGGAACCAGTCCACGCAGGGCAGGGTAGGAGAGAGGTGGCTGGAAGCCAGCGAATGGTCTCCCGAGCCAGCGCACAGGGCAGGGGGACAGACGGGCAGGCCCTGAAGAAAGGGCCTGCAACCGCGCTACCTCCCACTCTCCCTGGAAAGGAGGCGAATAACCCAAAAGCTAGAGAAAATGTCTGCCAGGAAATGCACCCACGCCGGCGAGCAGCGTGCCGGGCCTTTGTGCTCTGCTGGGGAGCCGGACTGGGCCCCAGGCCCCTGCACACAGCTGGGCGAGGCAGGAAGACGCATCCCCGGGCCGAGTTTGTCCCAACGCTGCCTGGCAGGGAGAGCACAGAGCAGCCTGGAAGCGCATAGGAGCTGGACCTCGGGGGACAGCCAAGCTGCGGGCTCAGGCTGAGCACGGAGCACGGGCCCAGCACACGCGGGCCCTGAAGGAGGCAGCTTCTTGTTAGTGTTTAGTTTGTGAGGAGCAGGCGGCCTGAGCCCCCAGCATTCCAGACTGGGGTGACCGCGCGGAGGCGGGAGCACAGCACGCCGCCGCCGGGCCTTACCTCGTCAGCGTCCTCCGAGTGGGTGGAGAGCTGGTCATGCTGAATAATCTCAGCATCCTCCTCTGTCGGTCCGTTGCCCACCCTGATCCCACCAAAGCTGAGAGTGCCCTACACGGACGAACAGAAAGAGTCCGATTTGCCTGGGCTTCAGTGACGTGGGACCCGAGCAGTGGGCAGGGTGCAGCAAGCACGCTGCAACCTTGGGGGATGGGCTCACACAGAAGGGAACCCCGATCCCACCGCGGCACCCGGGGCGCAGCCTCACCCAGGCAGGCTAGGGGGCTGCAGGCTGCCTGTGGGGTGCTTGTGCATCCCCTTAACAACTTCCCACAGGAGCCTAAGGGTTCCCCTAAAGGCCAGGGCTCTGCCCTGTCTGGGGAACATGGGTGCGCGTTTGGGGTGCCAGGTGCTCAGGCCTCTGGCTGTGCGGGGACAGGCTGTGTCAGAGCCCCGTGGCAGGGGTTTTGAGGGCTTTTTGTTTCATGGGGTTTTTTTGGTGCTTGGGATGGAATCCAGGGCCTTTAGTCACCAAATTGCCCAAATTGGGCTTGAACTTCTGACCCCGTTCCAGCCTCCCAGAGCGCTGGGATCACGGGCTGCACGGCCAGCCCGCTCCACAGGCAAAACTCTCAAGGTAGCCTCCTTGGCCGACGCAGCCTTCTCGGGGTGAAGGGACCTGCTGGCGAGCGGGGCCGGCTGACAGACGCCAGCGTGCGGCAACTGTGCTGGGGCCAGAGGAGCCTGCGAGCCTTGGCTCACGCTCCGAGGCTCCCGACGGCCCCTCTATGGGGTCTCTTTTGAGGATCCCCCGTGCCAGAGCCCACGGTTTGCAGACCCCTCCCCGGCACCTGGCGGCTGCCCACCAGCAGCGCTCATGTCGGATCACTATCTTGGGGAGACTCCACCGCAGCTCCAGCAGCGCCAAACACCCTTGGCCTCGGGCCGCGGCAGCCCCGCCAGGACACTGCACCTGCCGAGCTCAGCCAGGGACAGGCAGGCCTACCCCAAGGCCTGCACCCTGGAGACCCGGGGCAGCAGCGCTGCTCCCAGAGCGTGCCTGCATGTCCAGGGCAGTATCTCACGGGATGGGGCAGCGTCAGGAGGGAACAGCTACCCAGGCACCTAACAGGCCACGGCAGCACACTGCCCCAGAACACACCGCTCCTGCTGTGTCGCCCCGTGCACGCACACACTTGTCCCGAGGACAACAGCGACACTGGAAGTGGAGCCCTCACTCAGAAGCCCCACAGGGCACAACCCTTGCCTGCCGGGGCACCGTCAGAGAGCACAGTCTGGGCCGTGGGATTATGGGCCACTTTCTGTTTTGTTTTAATTTCCTAAGAAATATGAGCTTTGATCAGAAATATGGTGACTACATGAAGCTCAGCCCAGTGAGTTACACACCACCCTTAGCCCTGCCTATAAGACTTCCCGGCGCCCACGCTGCGCTCCGAGGCGGCTATGAAGGCCTCTGGTGGCTGCTCAATGGCCTGAATGAGCTCGAGAGACTGACCCGAATGGTCACGCTCACTCTGAAGAGGAACCAGAGCCACACAGTGCAGGGCAGGGCGTGTTTCCTAGCCTGCCCCTTTGTGGGGGCACTCGGCAGCCACGGCCACTGTGGTTCACATCGCACGCAGGCAGAGGGGAGCGGTGGGGGGCAATGGATGGACTCCAGAGCTGCTCCAGACGGGGGTGGGGATGCCGGCACAGGCGTGTGCAGGTCAAGGGGATTCTGAGGAGGACGCAGGACAGGGTGTCTTCACTGTGATCGTGTTTCGTTTGTTTGGAAGACAGGATCTCACTTGGTAGCTCAGGCTGGCTTTGAACTCACTATGGAGCCCAGGCTGGGCAGGGACTCATGGTGATGCTCCTGCCTCAGCCTCCCGAGTGCTGGGATGACAGGACTGCATCGTCGCACATTTCAATCACCCTGCTGTCAGTTCAAAGTTGATTCTAACACGCAGTTGGACTTGGGACCCACTGAAACCTGGGTCCTCCAGGCGGACACATGTGACCACCCTCCAGGGAGCACTGCGGGGGCCACAGGCTGGTACCCGGTGTGTCCCAGGCTGGGTCAGAGGGCACGCAGCAGGAGCAGGACTCTGTCCCAGGCCACCTGTGCGGTCCCTCAGGGGCATGGCAAGGGGGAGAAGGCGGAGTGGCCAGGAAGGCCTCGCACAGCAGCCCCAGCAGCCCTGTCATCGGGCCAGGAAACCCGGGCCTCCTCATGGCGCCGCTGACTGTGGCCCAGAAGGAGGCCAGGGCAGGTGAGAAAGCCTCTGGGACACCCAGCTCCTGGCCCAGGGGCTTCTGCTTGGGGTTCACCCCTGGAGCATCAAGACATCTCTGGAGCGCCCGGGCCATGTGCAGAGGCCGCAGAGGGAACGGACAAGTTCCACAGCGCAGCACACTGCCAGGGTCCTCTGCACACTGGGAGAGGCCCGAATGGAAAATGTTTCAAGCACCAACACAAAAATGTTGTGTGTCCAAGACACCAGCCCTTCCTGAGCAGTTCTAAGGCTGGCTGCAGGCTTTCCGAGTTCAGAATGGCCAGGGCACCTGGAGGACACTGCTATCCACCTCCTGCTTCATTTCTTCAAAAGACTTCTTTTTTTTAGAGACAAGGTCTCAGTATGCAGTTCAGCCTTGATCTCGCTCACAACCTTAACCTCACAGCAATCCTCCTGCCTCAGCCTCCCCAGTGCTGGGATCACAGGCTTGCGCTACTATGCCCAATTCTTCAAAGGACTGAATGCTACTGAGATTTGGCTGACCCGGGTAATCGCTACCAGAGAGTTAGAAGACTGTGACCCACAGCCTAGACCTTAGGCTAATCCAAGGCCGGCGCGTTAGAGGACTGGCTGACAGATGCTTTTAAGGATCAATATTAAAATGCTTAACCTCTAAGTGCTGTTACTGAATCACAGGATCTTGAAGGGGGCGATCAAGGCAGAAGGTGACTCTGGTCCCTACGCAGATGTAAAGACGGGGTGGGTGGCCGGGCAACCACAGCAATGTCCAGTGCACAAGGTGGGCTGGGGTGCAAAGGGGCTGAGGACGTCATGTCTGCAGCACATCGCGCTCTCCAGGGAAGGAGCTGCTGACAAGGCCCCGATGTCCAAGCGCCGCTCTGCGGCAAAGCCCGAGCACAGAAAACCGAGTCAAGGAATCTGAGCCTGCTTCCCAGGAAGGCCTCACCACCCTGGCACCTTGGGTTGAGGCGACGGTGGGCACAGAGCGCGTGGCGGCCACGCCAGGGCTGGCGCGGACTTACATTCCCAGCGGGGACTGGGGGGTGGCAGAAGGCAGCTCCAGTCTGCGCTAGGGACAGCGAGCTCCTCCGTGCAGTCTCGGAGAGCAGCGAACACGCTCCCCAGGCACTCGGCCACACTCAGTGCGAGATGAGGACACTGCCACACTGCCACACAGTGGCCCCCGCCGCACTGGGTTCACTCACTGTCGCCGCTTCCGCCACCTCCAGTGCCTGCTGGCTCGGGGCCGGGCTGCCCAGGGCCTCCAAGAGGTGCCCTTCCTGATGGGGACGGGAGAGAAGGAGGGGAAGGGAGCACGGGCGGGCGGAGGACGGGCAGTGGGGCGGGCAAGGATGGAGACGGTCAGGAGGGGAGGGGAGCTCATAACTCACTGCTCCCCGCAATTCGCTGCTCCTGATGCATGGCAGGGTGCAGGGGGCACACAGGGCACCCGCGCCATGCACAGAGCCCCAGTGCACTGACGCACGAACATTGCTCTTGAGAAGAAAAAGTGCCAAGTGCCTTCCAGCACACCTTCCCGAGCTCCGCTTGGCTCGAGCAGGCTGCATTTCAAGGGCAGCTCTCGGGCCGCCCAGGGCAACCAGAGCGGGCTGCCCGCACCGCCAACACACAGGGCCTGGCGCAGCGCCACAGCCCGCCGGGAGCATGGCAGGACCTGAGCTGGGCCTGGACTCCCCGGCCCTCGAGCCGGCCCCGGACCCGTGTCACAGGCAGCTGGCCAAGGGGACACGGAGACAGGGCACCAGCGTGTTCTTAAGAGAGTCCACATGCATGCACGGGGCTCACGCCTGGGCTGGAGCACGGCACACTCACCAGATGCTTCCTCCGCAGATACTGGCGGCGCAGGACCAGCGGCTTCAGCAGCAGCATCCAGGGCACACAGAGCAGTGCCACGACCACAAGGAAGCACTGGATTCCCTTCTGCGGCGGGCCGGTGGCAGGAGAATGTGGTGTCAGGGAGGCCCGCACCCCGCTGCAGCGTCCCCAGCAGCCTGCACTCCCAGCCCGGGCCCTGCGGTTCCGAGGCCACAGCCTGTGCAGGCGGAGGGCCGCACCTGTCCGGAGTAGAGCATGGTGCCGCCGGCCTCGGGGTAGGAGAAGAGGAACATGTTGATGAAGTGGATGAGCAGGCTGGGCGCGCTCTCGGATGTGTGCGCACTGTAGGCCGTCCACTTGTAGAAGATGAGGATGACCAGGTAGCCGAACAGCGAGGACATGAAGATGATCTCCGGCAGGAACCCGAAGTAGATGTTGAGGGGCTTCTTGAAGTAGCTGCAGGGGCAGATGGGGGACCGTTCTGGGGGCGACCAGGAAAGGCCAGACCCTGCGGTGTGCAAGACTCAGACAGCGTCATGGCTGCTCGCTCAGGTCTGTGTCCGAGGGGCGCAGGCAGAACTTAGGGTGAACCCAAGAGAGCCTGGGCAGGGAGGGCTCCCCTTCAGAAGGCCAGGCAGTCCAGAAATGTAGACGCTGCGACAGGTCCCCCCACACCTCTGCAGGGCCCGGGGCCTTCACGCTGAGCGAGCTCCCTGGCCTGTTTTAAATTATTACTTTTACGTTTGAGACAGGTGCTCAAGTTGCTCAGAATGGCAGTCCTCCTGTCTCAGCTTTCCAGGGTGCCAAATCATGGGCGTGCGCCACCACGCTCACGGTTTGTAGTTTTACACATCAAAAAAGAAAAGGAAGCCAGCAAGTAGCACATGTCCGTAATGCCAACACTTGGGAGGCTGAGACAGGAGGGTCGCTGTGAGTTTGAGACCAACCTGAGCTACAAAGTGAGCTCAAGGCCAGCCTGAACTGCATGGTGAGACCCTGTCTCAAACAGACCAGAAAGGAAAAAAAAAATAGGAATTCATTCAGTTTGATGAAAATCACTGAAGCTTTATTACAACCATAAACTGTAAGGGACTAATACTGAGTCTCACTGGATACTCTGCGATTTAGTGTGTGTGTCTGTGTTGAGGCAAGTTCTCGCTGTGCAGGGCAGGCTGACTGAACTGCGTGGCTCAGGCTGGCCTTGAACTTGCAGCGAGCCTCCTGCCTCAGCCAAGTGCTGGGATGACAGCTATGCGTCACCACACCCACCCAGAGAGTGGGGCTTGTATAACAGGGCGCTCTTGGTCATCCTGTGATCCAGCACTGGACCGAGGCAGAACTTTAGCGCCAGCCGGTTTGGGCTGCTCAGCAAGCTTCTGTCCCATGCAAACCAACGAGGGCCACCTGGGACGGCGCAGAGCCAGGTGCGCCTGTGCCCCTGCCCCAGCCCCAGCCCCAGCCCCCTCCCCAGCGGCCGGGCAGAGCCTCTCACGTGTGGTTGAAGAGGCTCAGGCCGACCCCGAAGAGCATGTGCACGATCCCCAGGATCACCGACATTTTCATCTTGAAGGAGTTGAGGAAGCTCAGCTTGTTGGTGGCGATGTTCCAGATCTGCCGACCCAGGCAAAGGAAAGGCACGGCATGAGCGCCCAAGAGGGAGGGTGGTGTGTCCTCAGGGGAGTGCAGGGCCCGAGCGGGCACGTTGGGACCGTGGTCCCTGCCCTGGGTCACAGAGAAGCCCAGCCGGACACCGCACTACTTCACCGCAGCCGGCTAAGGGGCGGGGGCCGGCTTCACAACCTGACCACGGCGGTGGCACCCCAAAGCATGTGTGGTGACAGCTTCCTGTCCTGGGCCGCCACCCACCCGGCAGTGGTGCTTGGGCACCATACACACAGTTCGTGCTGCATTTCTACCGAATCCAGCTGCTTGACCACAGTCCAGGTGCTCAGCCTGGGGCCAGCTTGGCCAGCCGAGTCCCAGCACACCTTCTCCCACGTCACTGTCTCCCGTGGCTGCTGGGCTCTGTGTGGCTCCACCCTAGCCTGCAGCCTGCTGCCCATGTCCCCAAGATACTGGAGATGGAGTCTGGCTTTCACAAGTGCTAGGCAAGGGCACCCTGCGTCCGCTCCTGTCCCCTCTGCTGTCCCAAGGTTTCTTTCCCCACTCAGCCACCTGCCAGCTGGCCTAAGGCAGGGCCTTCCTAGCCCCTGCAGTCCTCAGGAAGCCGAGCCCACGTGTTTCCCTGCTGAGGAGGATGTGGTAACCTTGAGCGTGGGGAAGCGTGACTGTCCTCTCTCCGGCCCGGGCACCCTGAGAACATCCTACACCCCTGTGCATACCCAGTGACTTCGGAACACTGGGCACGTGCAGGGTCATGGCCTTGGTGTCACCCACGCTGTGTGGGGCAGGAGCAAGGTCTTAAAACTGCTCCACCAGCAGGTGCCGTGCCCGGCAGACAGCAGGGAGGGAGCCCTGGGAGCCTGCCGCCTCGGCCAGCGAAGGTTGGAGCGGATGCCCCGGGGTCGGCAGCACCAGGTCCATAGCGAGCACCTCCCTACCATTCCCTCGTTCATTTCACACAGTGAGTGCAAGATTGCCTGAACTACAGAGCAAGAACCCATCTCAAAAACTAAAGACAAAAACAGAAAGAAAGAAAAAACAGTGTTGGAGCCCCATGTGGCTCCCACCATGCTTGGGCCTCGCCCAGCTTGCACACGCTCTGAACAGGATGTGCCAGCCAGGAGGAAAGAGCTCCCTGTCCTCACTTCCGTTCCCTGGGATGACCATGGGTGGCACATGGGACACAAGGAGTCTCACCGGGTCAATGCCAAAAGGATACGGGCCTCCAAAGACACCAGGCACGGCCGGGTTCAGCTGCAGCACAGGGTTCCCCTGGAGTGTGTCCTCCCTGCAGGGAGAGGGGCAGACGACACTTTTCATAGGGACAGTGGGACCGCCTGGCCCAGGACTGCCCGGCAGAGGACGGACCACATCCCCACCGTGCTGTCCCTTCAGCAAGAGGCGTGGCTGGAGCCGAGGGAGGGGCGAGCAGCTGTGAGCAAGGACACCTGTGCACAGCCCAGTGGGGCGGGAGACCGCTCCTCTCCTCCCGAATGAACGAACGGATAAAAGTGCGCTTAGGTTGCGCTTAGGTCCCAGTCCGCACGGTGGGCTGCTGCGGGGTGAGGGGTGCGGCTGCGCTGGGGCTGGCCACCGGCAGGTCCCGAATCAGAGCCCCGAACTTCCAGCCTCCCCTGCGACTTACGTCCAGTTAGAGAGCGTGAACATGGGCCGCACACTCCAGGATGAGCCGAAGATGTTGAGGGACTTGGAGAAGCAGTCGTTGTAGATGAGGCCGGTGTAGATGGAGAAGATGCCCATGAGCAGAATGATGTAGCGGCCGCTGAACACAGTGCTGAACATCTGGGGGCACAGTGGCGGCCGTGAGGCACCGGGGGACACCCAGCTCTGCGCCCCGAGAGGAGCCCGAGGAGCGAGGTGGGACTGTCACAGCAGTGCGTGAGAAACCAGACCTTCGGCCAGGGCAATGCGGCTCTGGGTTTGGGGTCTGTCCCTGTTTTCTGGCGGGGCCAGGGTGGAAGCCCGGCCCTGGCTCTGAGCTCCCCCTCAGCCTGCTCCATGGTGTCACTTTTCACTTGGAGACGGGGGCTTGTTGCGGGGTCCAGGCGGGCCACACCCAGCGGCGAAGCTGCCCTCACCTCGTTCTCGTTCTTCTGCGAGAGGATGCGGCTCTCCCGGATCACCATCCACACGGCGAAGAGGGTCATCAGGATGCCGTGGCCGAAGTCCCCAAACATCACAGCGAACAGGAAGGGGAACGTGATGATGGTGTACGGCGCTGGGAGAGGCCAGGAGAGCGGTGCGTGAGGGCCAGGAAGCCCAGGCTCCCCACCACGGCGGGACCCCACCTTCACCCCGCAGCCAGCCCCAGGCCTGTGCCTGCAGGTGAGGGGCAGCCCACGGCACTGAGCTGCCAGGAGCGGCGGTGTGGGGCTCAGGCTGAGGGGGGCTCTCGGGGCTGCTCCTTCTCTTTCCTGCTGGGGACCGAGCCAGGCCCTCATGTGGGCCACCTCCGGTCTTTTCCGCTGAGCCGCTTCCCCGCCCTCGGACCCATTTGCCCACGAGTCCCCAGGGAGAGCAGACCTGAGCAGCCCCGGGACAGGGGGGTGCAGGACGCCCTGGAAAACGCCAGCCAAGGACGTGTGGGAGGCCAGGCCTGGGCAGGGGTCCCATGGGCTCACCAGGAGCCAGCCCCTGTGGCCCACTGGGGCTTACAGCAAGGGGTTCAAAGAATCTGGTGCACAACCCTGCTCGAACTGGCGGCGACGGCGCACCTGGGTTGATCTCCCGGTAAGTCCCGATCCCGTAGGCATCCACGATGTTCTGGAAGCCAGATGTGAACTTGTTGGTCTTGTTATAGGTGGGGGGCGTCTGGCTTGTCTGCATCCGGTTCAGGATGGAGGGCACGGTGGAGCCACTGTGCTCCTGCGGACCACAGCACAAGCCACGGTCAGGGTGCCCTCCCGCCACAGCCGGGCCGCCCGGCCTCCAGGCAGAGGCCAGACAGAGGCCCCTGTCTGTGTGAATTATCTCAGCAAAGCCCAGGGAAATGAGAGGAGAGGTCTTCCCGCCCGGGTTTTGGAAAAGCCACAAGGCGTAATATGTGTGAGATTCTGATCGAGTCCTGGGACGCACAGGACATCAGCACTGTGGAAGAGTATTAACTTGAGGCCAGGAACTGTTGTCTAGCACTCAGGAGGCTGAGGCAAGAGGATTGCTTGAATCCAAAAGTTGGAAAACACTTTAAATGGGAGAGAAAAGGAGAGAAGGGGGACAGGGAAAAAAATAAGCAGCAACCTGTCTTACGTACAGGGACAAATTCCCTGTGATAAATGTGATCATTATGCACATCTGAAAGATACCAACAAAATTTTCCCCCAGTACCAAGAATCAAACTCAGGACCTCGCACTTACCAGGCAGGCACTTTGCCACTGAGCTATTTCCCTAGCCCAACAATACATTTTTTTTTAAATTGCAAGAAAATAGTAACAAACACATATTTTGCTGGAAGCAGCCCCTACCAAGGGCAAGCAGAAGGCTGGGTGGGGCTGGCTACGGCCAGGCACAGGAATCCAAAATTCAGCAAGACCCCGTCTGGCAGAACAGCTAAACACTCTGCACTGCAGCCGGAGACAGCATGGAGCCGCCGCCCCCCCCCGCCCAGGCAGTGGCCTGGCTCTGCCCCTCAGCCCACGGGGGTGGGCCCAGGGAGCTGCCCTCCAGACGCTGCCCAGGCTCAGGGTGCCACACACCCCACTTCTCACTGCAGGCCCTGCCCAGCTCCCCCAGAGGCCCTGTACATCCTGAGTCCTCTCCTCCACCTTCAAGTCTGGGCCTGGGCTGGCTGTCACTTCCTGCGTGCAGGTGACGGCCACATTTACTGCCGCCTGCAGAATCCCTAGCAACACCTTCCAACTTGGGATAATATGCAAAGCCTCTGACCCGTGTTTTCGTTTTTTGTACTAGGAATTGAACTCGGGACCTGGCACTTGTCAGGCAGGCACTGCGCCACTGAGCTGCATCCCCGGCTGTTCAACAACCTTTCTGATGCCTGGCGTAGTGGTGTTTGCCTGTAATCCTAGCACTCAGGAGGCTGAGGCAGGAGAATTGCCATAGGTTTGAGGCCAGCCTGGCTACCTAGTAAGTTCAAGGCCAGCCTGAACTGCACAGTAAGACCTAGTGCTAAAATACCAAAAAAATAAATAAACTGCCAGGCTTGCCTGGCACAGGCTGCTGCCCTCAGGCCCCACCTCCTCTGGTTTTCAGAGGTTTTGCTAATGCCACCTTGCTCTGCTGGGCTTCACCATGCTCTGTCTCATGGGCCTGGTGCTGGGGACAGAAACCGGACCTAGGCTCTGCTAGAAATGCCACGGCACAGAGCCGCACCCACCTTGCCGCGCTGACAACCCCCTTGAAGCCTTCTCTGGTCACCTGGCACACAGGGCCCACGCTCATTGGGTTGGCCAGAGCTCCGCAACCAGTCGTGTCCACCCTCCCAGCGGCTGTGCGGCTGCGGAGCTCGTCGCTTTGTCCCCGTGCCCCCAGCCCAGGCAGCAGCTGAGATGGAGCGGCTGTGAGCCTCCCAAGGGACACGGCCCGAGAGGGGACCTTGAGCACAAACCGCTCCCCTGGCTGCCTCACTGCCCACCAGGGGCCATGCACCGTGGGGACGCAGAGCAGGAGAAAGCATGGGCCTGGAAGCTGTGGGGACTCACCGTTCCCCGCCTGAGCGCAAACTGGATGGAGTCCAGGTCGGTGACGGGGCACCAGACCTCGGCGATCAGGCACTTCTGGGTGACGTCGATGTTGCAGAGGTTCAGCGTGTGGTAGATGGCCTTCATCTTGCGCACCTTGATGAACCAGACCCGGATGTTCTTGGCAGCAGCCTGCAGCACCCGCTGCCGGTGGTCCTCGGTTTGGTTCAGAACCTTCAGGGAGAGGGACAGAAGCGGGCCCTGAGCGCCAGCGGCCCCCGGAATTGGCTCTCTACCAGGCACTGCATGGAAACCATCTGAAAACAGACTTTTTTATTCTTTGGTCAAATTACAAGAAATGTGGGTTCTAATTACTAATATTCGTCTTCATTTAGCTTCAATCTAAGCTGTTCAGAGGCTGCTATTTAGCCTGGCTCCCCATGTTCCCTCTCCCCCAAACCAGACCCCACAGGGTGAGGGGCGGTGACCCTCCCCCCCAAGCCCAGCCCGCCCGTGCTGTGCCCACACCCATACCCAGCGCCTCCGACGCAGAGGTCAGGACATGCACAGCTCCAGGGCTGCAGAGCAGACTCCATGCTGAGCCCAGCCCCTGGACAGAACTCCCCAGAGGAAGGCAAGGGACATTTCACAGCCCGAGCCTGCAGCACCAAGGCTCAGACTCGGCAGCAGGGACAGGGCGCCCCCCACGGCCTGCAGGACAGGCCATGGGACAGCCCACCTTCCCCCAAAGGGGAAAGGCTCCACACCAGCTGTGTTCAAGTTCCCAGCTCTGCCGGACAGAGTGGCCATGCAGCCCTGAGAAGCCATCCTGCACGCTGCAAGGTGACCTCGCAGAGGTTAAAAGCAAAGGCTGAGCCACGGTGGGGTCCCACGTGCCCGTAATCCCAGCACTCGGGAGGCTGAAGCAGGAGGATCTTTGGGAGTTTGAGCTCAGCCTTGGCTACACAGTGAGAACCTATCTCCAAAAACCGACCAAACAACAAAGAAAGCAAAGGGAAACTCAGTGTGAGGTTAGGAGAGCCATCTCCTGGCCTCACCTGTCCCCCGCCCCCTGCAGTCGTGGTCCACACCGCTGCAGGAAGCCTGCTGTGTGACCCACGGGGCAGCTGCCCTTCTTTCTCCTCCCCATACCCTGGTAGTAAGGTCTCTGGAAAATGTCAGCTCTTATATCCTGATCTTTAAAACTCAAATTCTAGTATTTTTAACACCATGCTCTGACTCCACTTGTCAGCCTGTGGAGGTGAGACAGCCCCAGTGCCCAGGCTGTGCCACCATGGACACAGGGCCCCTCAGCCAGGGGGGGTCACAGGCCCCGAGGTGGGGGCTGGGAGGGGAGGGGCGTGCACAGCTCTGACCCCGTGTCACACTGGAGAGGAGCACCTCGCATGAGGCGGAGGGGAGCCGAATACACAGCACCCATCTCACTTGTGGGTGGCAGTGCTATTTCTAGCAGTGGTTTTCTTAGGCTCTTCCTGAGACCAGAGGGACCTGTACCCAGGACATGCTGTTCCCGGTCTCTGGGGGCACCCCTGGCACCCAGCAACCCTGAGTGCACGCTTAGAAGCAGAGACCCTCCTGCCTCTGCATACCATCTGGAGGTCATCGATCCTGGTATTGACTCCAGAAGCCATTTCTTTCCTCTCCTGTGGCGTCTCGGGACAAGGATAGAGTGAAGCCCGGAACCTGCAACGCACAGACGTGTCCTGAGGAAGGTGCGTGCCTGCCGCTTCCTCTTGTCTTCCTTTGCTTAGCAGCTGTTGTTTGGGGGCAGGGTCTCTCTCTGTAGTCCAACCTGGCCTCGAACTTGCTATGCAGCCCAGGCCGACCTCGACCCCAGCCCCAGGTGCCAGGGTTACAGGAATGCGCCACCACCTCCAGCGTTAAGTTCCTTAACACATTCAATGGGATCACTCAGGACATAACTTACTGGGTAGGATCAAGGCAGGCTGAGGCTAGACTGCCGTGCCAACACTATTTACGTGAAGAGGCCTGCAGTCAGAGCAGGTGCTTCTGGACTATCTCAACCTCCTCTGCTTTGCTATGAGCAAAGCAAAGGGGATGTATTAAGAATTACTGGAGGGCCGGGGATGTAGCTCAGAGGCACAGTGCCTGCCTGGCAAGCGCCAGGTCGTGAGTCCCATTGCCGATATCAAAAGATAAAAAAATAAAAAGAATAAATTACTAGAGAAAAACACCACAGAAATCATTCTGTCCTCAAGACTTTCCCAAATGTCAGGATGCAGTGTCAACAGCACCACGCAAGTCTACTGCCCCCAAACAAAGAGGACTGCGGACATCTGAGAAAAAGAACTTGGGCCTTTTCTTCGAGGTGACCCCACTGACTGCCTCACTGCCAGCTCTCTCTATTGTTTACCATAAGATGGGGCCTCAGTAAGCTGCCCACACTGGCCTCGGACTTGTGATCCTCCTGCCTCAGCCTCCCGGAGAGCTGGGGTTACAGGCACACCACCACCCTGGCTCTGGACTGCGCAGAATCAGCCCGACGCTGTGTAATCCGCACCCCCACCTGGCAGCCGTAAAGACTCGGCGCCCACAGCCAGGCAGTGACCCTAGCGGAGGTGGGGACCCTTACCCCTCGCAGATCTTCTTCACTCTGTTCTTGAGCTGGTCACCCTGGAAGAAGATGATGAACACGGACTTGTGCACGTAGTCGCCCTGGGCCACAGAAGTGAAAGGCAGAGCTCAGAGCTCCGTCAGGAACCGGTCGTCCGAGAGCTCTCCAGGGTGGTGGAGGACACTAGGAGCCCGTGAGGACGCAGCCACTGCACCTGCCCGCAGCTGAGGCATCGTGACAAGGACATCAGCCTGCAGCTCCCAGGGCCACAAGTCTGCTTTCAGATGCCCCCGCAGCCTGGCGGAGGGGCCACAGCGCCAGGCTGGTCGTGCTCCAGCTCGGCTGTGGATCCTCTGTTAGCACAGAGGATGGGGCAAGGGAGCCCTGTCCGTCTGTGTGTCCTGGGCTTAACCCAGGTAGGGCCAAGTACTACACAGAGCTGACCCCCAGGAGGACTGCAACCCAGAAGCCCAGGTCTGTGAACACAGGCTGGAGCTGGAGGGAGGCGGCCACCCAAAGGCCAGGTCCACACCAAGGTGCAGGCAGGGAGCGGAGCATCGCAGAGACAATAGGGGCGGGCGAGGCGCAATAACCAGGGGCCTGGCCGCTGCAATCGCTGGGATCGAACGGCACACACCGGCTCATGAGAAGAAAGCAAGCGTCCCCATAGAGGGCCAGGGACACGGAGCCAGGAGTGCCCTGCTGCAACCGGCCCCTCCCGGGTCTGCTCATAAGTCCGCCTCTGCGGCTGGTAGGAGCCTGGACCAGGTGTCCCAACCGCTCCACTGGCCAGGAGAGCCCCACAAGGCAGTGAACTTGTCCAGGTGAGGGGGTTCACCTTGGCATCCACCCCAACGCGCCAGCCCTGCAGCAGTCTCTCTTCTTAGGCAGAGAA
>PVJX010008119.1:54715-67321 GCA_004027295.1 Dolichotis patagonum
CCCCCCCGCCTCAGCCTCTCACATGCACACCACTCCTGGCAGTCACGCCTCCTTTCACACGTGAATATTACCTGGTGTGGAACCTGATGTCTTGTTCTAAGTTAACTGTCACGAGAGGCAATTTTTCCTTCAGTTCCAAATTCGTAAGAGGGAATCAATAAAGCTAAAGCGTTAAGTAATTGGAAAACCGTATTTCCAATCCAAACCTGACCTCTCGGGTTCACTTAACATCTCATCTAGGTCATGCGCACTGCAGAGGTGGTGCTGGGTATGGGGCGGCCCTTCCAGTCCTCTACCCCAGCAGGAGTGGGACAGGGAAGGCGGCCCCCACTGTGTCCTAGGCTAGGGTCCCTCGAGAGACCCTCTGCAGGAGATGCCATCTCCTTGTCTTACAGTCACAGGGTCCTCCAGGGGGTTCTCGATCTCCGCCTGTCGCAGGAACACGTTCCCTCGGCACACGCGCCACAGCATGCGCTCGAAGGTGGGGATGCGCTCCCGGTTGATCACGCCAGCCACGAAGCTGCGGGAGGAGCAGACAGCGGTGCTGCCCCATGGCCGGGGTGGGCAGACACAGGCAGAGGCAGAGGGGGCAGTCCTGGCCGGCAGCTGCTGGACAGGCCAGCAGCGGCACCCCCAGCCTCACTTCCCCCAGGGACGGGCCGGGCTTACCCCAGCCGCAGCGGAGCGCCTCTCCCCATCTCGCTGGGCTCCAGGAGTGACGAGGACTCTTCCAACAGGTCTGGATCCGCCATCTGCTGATGATGCAATTCAGCCTGAATTCACAAATCAATTAATATCTAATGAAAATAGTTAGTGGCATGCAGGGAACGAGGAACCAGGAGGTAGGTTTGGAAAAGAGAGATGGAAAAATCGAAACCAAACCACCGGAAGGCAAGACACAGCCACGAAGGGCAGACAGGAAGAATGAGGGAAGAAAACAAAGGAGGAAACACGAGGGAAGAGAGCGGAGCTGCCCAGTGGAGTGCCTGGAGGAGACTCCAGCGGTGCACGCAGACATGGCATGATTGCGAGGTGAGCAAAGCTGCTCCCGGTGGAAGCGGTTCCCTCTCTGGCTCCCGGTGACCTCACGCTCAGAGCACTCCCTGTGTTCCGACAGGAAGCTGCTACAAACTAGGCCTTGGGCCCTGGAACGCTGTGACAGGTGGAGCTGCCTCCCCAGGCACTGCCACTACACACAGGGTGACCAGGAGGACTGGGGGGGGGGGACTGTAGGGACCAGGTCCTCCAGCCACGGAAACCGAGGACATGAGAACTTTCCACATGGCCGCAGTGAGGCCTGCAGCACGGGACTGAAAGTGCATCTCCTTCTAAAGTGTGGGGCACAGTGGCCGGCAGGCCTGCACCTCACTGCGTCTGTCCATGAAGGAAGCAGTGTGCTTGCAGTGCCGCCTTCTAGAAACATCTGTAGCGTGTCTGTAGGTTTTAGGGTGGAAGGGCTCTTGAGATCACAGCTCCAGAACCAGGCGGAGCAGGAAGAACAGTAGATAATCAATGACCCAGAGTCCCGTGCTGGCCTGCCCAGCAGGGAACGGCATCCACTGGGACAGCTTACACATCGCAGCAGGGGACAAGGGGCCCCGTGGAACTCTCTCTATCCTGCCTCCTCTACTGCAACCAGCAGAGCAGCCACCTGCAAAACCAGACCCAGCCCACCTCTCTGCTGCCTTCTCTCCCCCCACTTTAACCACCTTGGGCTTCTCAGCTGGCCAAGGAGCAGGAAAAATCAGCCTTTTCAAAAGCAAAACCAAACAGAAGTTAGAAAATTTTTTTCTCTGTTATTTTCAGTCCTATTCCAATTTGAATCTATCCCTGTCAACCACATTATCAAAAAATACCATGGGAGGATCTCCCTGATAAAGCCACCGGCCCAGACATTATCAGTCAGGGGGAACTAGGCATAAATCAGGGGACTCAGGGCCCAAGGAGGAAAAACGACTGTTTGGGAGGTAAGGACCAGGTCTAAAAGAGCGAACACGGCAGGCATAGGGAGGACCCTGGGGCACTGGTGGCTCCTACGCCGGGGCTGCAACAGTGGTTACACCTGCTGCCACCAGCACGCAGAGGGCTCTCTGGCCTCAACATCCAATCACCTGACCACAAGCACTGGGCTCATGGACTGGATGACCAGAGTCAGCAAGCTGAGTGTGGCCCACAGGACCCTGTGCTACCCCCCGGCAGGTCACAGGGCCCACTCAACCTCAAGGTACACACAAGGGCATGTGCCCTGAGGGGTAATAGAGGCCGGGGGAGCAGTGCCCCTCCACCAGAGGGCTCCCACCCTGGAGCTGGGATTCTTGCAGAGCTGCCCTGCAGACTTAGCATTGGGCACCACCGCGACAGCCTAGCTCCTAATCACTAACGCCCGCTTCACACTTAGGAATCCTCAGTACTAGAGCACAGAGATTCCAACTCAGGCCTGGCAGGGGCTGGGGCCAGCGCCACTGGCTGAAAGCCTTCAGAGCGACATTGAAACCGTGCTGTGCACCATCCCTAACCTAGGGACTCCAACCCCAAACACCTGCACGCTGCACCTGCACGCTGCCTGTCCTCCAAATCACCTCGAGGCCCTGGGCCACCGAGCAGAGCCACGTCTTCCTCGAGGAAGTGCAGTGGGCTCCTGTCCGGCTGACATCCAGAGCCTTCATCCAAGCCCAGGGCCCGGCCACGGTAGCAGCTCCTCCCCGCCTGCTGACCGAGAGCCAGAGACCGTTCACCGACTGCAGTGCGCACCCAAGGCCGGAGGGCGTGGCAGATGGGAGAGAAAAGAAGGAAAGCGGGTAGATGGAAAACTCAGGAAAAGGAAGGCGGGGTCTGCATGCCATTAACCATTACTTTTCCAGTCTTCTTTACGCTCTTATGTCATGGTGCTTATGGTAAAAGATGCAGAGAAATCTCTCCAGCTCTTACAGCTCTTCATAAGCAAGAAGACTGAGAAAAGGGCAATCATTAACAAGTCATCCCAACCGCTCTGGATAGAAAGGGCTCTGTGAATCTCTAATCACCTGAATCACACAAATATGCAGCAGCTGTTTCCCCTTCCCCTGGTGATCACAAGCCCACGCCTAAATAGGCAAAGAATCACGCTCGGATCTGTCCACCGTCTGCTTGCTCATTACCGTACACAGCTGATTATATTCACCAAAGCATGGCAAAGGCCAGCGGGTAAACGTCGGTTGTGTTTAAGGCCATTTGCTAACACTACCATTTCAGGCACAGAAGAGATGCTCATGAAAAACTCTTCCATCTTCAACTTGGAGCGTCCCGGGCCTGCTCACCTCTTGCACTGTTCACACACACACTCGCACACGCATGTGGCCCTGCTGCGAGGCCTGGGCCCTGCCGGTGCTGTCTGGAAGCACAGTGGGCTGGGGGTGTGGAGAGGACCCAGGGCAGCTGAACGGCACTGGCGAAGATGGGCAGGGCCACCAGGGACTCCTGTGCAGCTACGGGGCTGGGAGCAGGGCAAATCAAGGCAGGGCCCAGCTCGAGGCTTCCGACACTGGATGAACAGGCACAGCCAGCCCCCAGGACCTGGCGTTTACCGCTCAGGCTCAGCAATCACGGAATTAATTTTCAGTGTTGTATCTTGGGAAGTTAAGAGCTTGTTTTATTTAATTATCTTTGGGGGGGGGCAGGGCATGGAACCCAAGCCTCCTTCAGGCTACGCACAAGTACTCTCGCCTTCTCCCTGCAGTCTTTCCTCAGGATCCCTCAGTACAACCACAGCGGAGTGCGTCCTCCGACCCTCGAGCCAAAGGTCAGGAGGACATTTTTGAGGGTCGCAGAGGTACAGTGAAGGGCACTCAGAAGGAACTGAGGACAACTGCGGGGCCAAGAACTGAGTGCAGGGGACACTTGCTGTGCCACAGCGTGGTGAGCAGTGCTGGGGGGGCCGGAGTGGGACGTGTGCCCAGGTGTGCCAGGCCCTGGGTTCATACCCAGCACCATGCAGGAAAGAAAAAGCGAAGCACATGTCTGTGAGCCGGAGAGCGCCCCACGGGGTCAGCCCCTGACAGGCCCCACACTTGGTGACGGCCTCACATGCCTCGCGCCTCATGAAGAGCGCGCAGTGAGCAGTCATGCTGGGGTGAGCAGCCTGGGGCCCTTGCTGTGTCCATTAGAAGCCTGCGGTCCACGGGCTCTGCCTGCAGCAAAAGGCCTTAAACAACCGAGGCGGTGCCAGCGGGAGCAAGCCTGGGCAGCGCCCCCGCTGGCTGTGCAGACCCAGCGGCCCATTGCACCTCCAGGGCTGCAGTGCTGCTCCTCAGCACAGCGTGTCCGGCCGGCCTCGCTGCTGTGGGACGAGTTACCCTGCAGCAGTGTGTCCCAGACTAGTGGCTCCACCCCTCAGGCCTCAGCCAGCTCCCACCCGCCAGGGTGCCTGACTCAGAGCGGAGGCCCTGGGCGGGTTCTGCCTGGACCCCGGGAGCTGCTCCTGCTGCTGGGCCCACAGGACCACAGAGACCTGCTCTCTTCTCCAGAGCAGAAAATGAGAGAGAAGCTGAGGCCCTCAGAGGCCAACTCCAACGGGCTGATTGTATTCCTAACGCTTGGGCAACTTTTTGTTGTTGAGCAAATAAAACAAAAAGACACACGGAACAGTACCAGCCTAGAGCCATCTGGTAAACCCGGTTCAGGTCTGGGGCACAGACACCAGGAAGAGCAGTTACCAGCCCTTCGGGCCCTGGGGTCAGGAACATCTGGGCTAAAAGCTGAGCCTCTCCCAGGTTTACCGGGAGAAGGGGCCTTCAGACTCAGAGTCCTTTCTGTGGGGCCTTCGGGCCAACTGTCACCTGGCCCTGCAGACACTCACCTCCTCAACCCAGGGACTGGGGGGCAGTTTCACGGAGAATAAAATCAAAATCAAAATCTGATGCCAGAAGGCTTGGAGATTAAATATTTGTTACAATTTTGTGTCTAACCAGGTGTTTGCTTTTCAACTTTAACTGTAAGCATCTACTTACCTTGTACTGTATTTCTGCATCACTGTGACATAAAAATTTCAACTACCTACGTTTACACAATGACTGCAGGGTCCCATGTTGAGATGAAAATTGCAGAAAATGTGAAAATATATAGAAACATGGCTGGCTATGCACTGCATGACAATGGAACATAATCTGACTTTTTCAACTAAAATAGAGTGCGAAAATGGTGTCGCCTCCAAAAGAGCAAATTAAAATAATTCTGGAATAAAAATATGGCCCACTTGCGCAGGTGTAGTACCAGCCGCTCAAAGGCTAAAAGAAACAACAGGCTGACCTCGTCGAAAAACTGCTGAGTTTTGCGCAGGATGAATTTGAGCTCTGTCAGCTCCAGGAAGTTTCTCTTCAGGGCTTCTTGGTTTGTGTTGATTTCCTTCAGTTCATTTTCGATCTTCTCAAAATTGGCCTAGAGCAAAGGAAGCACTCAAGAGCTCAGGAGCTCATCACTGGGAAGATAGCGCCCCAGCGCCCTGCCCTGCCCTGCCCCGCCCCACCGCACCCCCCATGGCGGCCATGCCCACTCAGAGTCACGACCCCCACCATCAAGCTGGGACTATCAGAGCAGCTTTCCTCATGCAATTTTTGTGCTTAAAAATACTCTTTCTTTGTCTATGGAGTCTATGTTATACTCTAAATCTCACCAGGGATTTCAGAAGGATAAAATATTACCAAAAAGCCCAGTACCGCACATTTGTAATTCTAGTAGTCTCAGAGGCTGAGGCAGGAGGACTACAAGTTTAAACCCACTTTGGGCAATTTAACAACTTTGTCTCAAAATTTTAAAAAAATGTTTTTAAAGGGCTGATGACATAGCTCAGTGCAAAGGCCTGAGTTCAATCATCAGTACCATTAAAAAAAAGACCAAGAAAAGGCACAAATATTATCAAGTATAAGAAAGACAAGCTGTGGTGCACATTTATAATCCCAGCTCTTTGGGAGGCTGAGGCAGGAGGACTGCAAGTTTGAGCCCAGCCTTGATAACTTAGTGACACTGAGACATTGCCTCAAAATATGAAAAAGGAGCTGGGGCTATGGCTTGGGACAAACATCAGGGGGTTCAGTCTGCCGTACTGCAAAGGAAAAAAAAAAAAAAGAGAAATCTCGGAGACGACTCCCTCAGTCCATGAGGTTAGTGAGCTACTAGATGGTCACAGGATTCTGGAAGTGGGGTGGGGGTGCACTTTAATCCGGTCCTCAGGAGACCTGCAGTTGAGACAGGGCTCACTGCTCCCGGGTTAGCCGGCTGTGCTCCCACCCCCACCCCGAAGCTGCCATGCAACTCGGGGGAGAGACTCTTCCCCCCCAGACTTGCTTACTTCCAGGTCGATCATGTCCCGGGGGAAAGGCACCTCTGGGTTTTCACCGGTGTCCATGATTGGGATGTTAGCTTTCCTTATCTCTTTCTCAACGAACCCTAAAGGGACCGAAGCAGAACATTCACACTAGCCACACATACCTGGAATCACTATTACTTGGGGGACAGGAGGGAAGGCCCAAAACCCAGCTATAAAGTTTCATTCAAGCTGGGCCTGGTGGCCGATACTGTAATCCCAGCACTCTAGGAGGCTGAGGCCTAAGGGTCCCAAGTTCAAGCCCAGCCTGAGCAAGCTGACAACAAAGTAAAACTATTTCAGGGAAGAGATGTAGCTGAGCGTGAAGGCCCAGGGTGCAGTCTCTGGGACTTCAGCGGGAAAGAGAAAGTTTTGACCCCAGAGCAGGAGAGCGTTCCTAGAAAAGCAGCAACCTTTCTCCACAGCCTCACGGGGTCAAGTGAGCCTGCGGGCCTCACAAGTGAGGACTGGGGGGGGGCAGTCCACCCGCCATGCCTGCCTTCCCGCTTGCAGCCAGGCTGGTGCCAGTGTGGGCTGCTGGGCATCAAGGACGAACCCCAAGGCACCTGCCGAGGGCTCCACCCCAGCCCCATGGGGCAATTTCAAGTGCAGAAAATAAAAGTTACAAGCAGAGTATGGAATAAAGATGCTGAACCCCAGAAGAGTATTTCGGCTGACAACTTCTGGGTTCTTTCTTGCACAGCAAGGCCCAGTTCTCCTGCCAGCAAGCTAACTGTGACTCAGCAGAGCAGCTGGACCACACGCTTGGGGCCAGCCTGCTTCACCTCGGAGGAGGAGTCCCTCACGGGCTCTCACAGGCCTGGGACAGGCACTGAAATGCACTGGTTCCTAGAATTTCGGTTATTAAATGAGTAGCACCCATCTTGAAAGGATGTTTGGGGGCAAAAGTAACAGCATTCATTTGCTCCTAAGTACCTCAGTCCTCAGTGGGACGTCCTTCCTCAAAGCTCAAATGACAAGGCAGCTGTGGCCAGGCACAGTGCCACACGCTGTAATCCTAGCACTTAGGAAGCTGAGGCAGGAGGATCACAAGCTCGAGTGCTCCTGCCTGGGCAGCTTGGTGAGAACCTGTCTCAAAATAAAAGAGCTGGGGGCGTAGCTCAGCGGCTCTGCTGACACCTACCCCTGACGCTGTGTGCAGCGACCCCTTGGGACCCTGTAATGTAGCACTGCTGTCCCAGCGCCAGCGAGCAGCACTGCAGCATGGTCAGCGTGCAGCTGCGGTCAGCAGGGCTCCACACAGCGGCGCCTCATCCAGACGCCAGGAAGCTGCCCGGGCCAGGAGCTCGCTCCAGATCACGGCTGCAGGGCTCTCCCTCCTCCCGCACCCCCCTATCCAGCTGCCGCCCGTCTAAGACACGCGATGCCTCACAGGAGGAGTGTTGCACAGGACGCAGTGTACTCACGGAGCTTCCGGTCCATTTCTTCGCATCTTCGGACTTCATTCACAAACTTCCGCTGGAAAACATTCACATCTGGATTTAGCTGAAAAATAAGACCACAGCACCAACCTTCGAATGCTGCACCTTCCCTGGTTCACGCACAGCCCACTCCGCAGTGAAAACCTCCCTTTGCGTCAGTGCACAACGCAAAGCTAATCAATACTGTCCACCGGCCCAGCAAGGGCTCTGTGCCCACCACTGCCCCAGGCCAGGACCCCTGCTGCAGGGGCGTGGCACCCAGGGGACCAGATGCTGCGCCTCCTAAAGCCCAGCACAGCGAGGGCAGAAGCTGCGCCTACCGAGTCGAGGGGACAGGGGCAAACCTGCCCGTCTTCCACCCCAGGCCTGCGGCAGGGACCGGCTGCTTTGTTCTGTCACAACACAGGCGATTTTCAAAGCAAGGGCACAGACTTTCTGGAACACACAAAGCTGAGTACCTGCTCGCTGGGAAACACGTGCTTTAGCAGCAAAAAAAGGCAGGGACACAACCAGAAGATGGCATGTGACAAACCCCTAACAGTCACACAAAGGAAGAGCTGCTGCTGCTCAGCACCAGATGTGGCCAGACACTGTGGGGCTCTGGGACAACGCCAGGCAGACGTGGGGGCCCTGCTTCACAATGGACACCATGCTGAATGGGCTTAGTCATGTGTAGACGTGTGCGCGTGTCTCTCACACACGCACACACATGCTGCATTATGTGACACAGTTGATCACACTGGCTCATGGGTTACACATGCACTATATGCACACACGTGTACACGTACACACATGTATTACAATCACAGCTATATGTGTGTGCATGAGACGCATTAGAAAATAAACAACCTCATAATACATGTGTACACATACTCAGATACACATGTACATACATACACTCCTGCATTCAACGGTTCTCTCTTTAGAACTCAATGGATTACTGTTAGACGGATGGAATCTAAGGCAAAAAAACAAGATTAGTGACAAGAGAACCACTAATAATAGGTGACAACCTGGTCTTCAGCACCATGGAAAAGACAGCCACAAACCAGTAATTCCAATCTGTTATGACAAGCCAGGCGTGGTGGCACATGCCTGTCATCCCAGCACTCAGGAGCTGAGGCAGAAAGGTTGCTTCAAATTCGAGGCCAACTTGGGCTCCAAGTGAGTTTAAATCTGGCCTACATGACAAAGTGATACTCTGTCTCAAAAAAACAGCTAACATCCCTAGCCCTTGGTGCAGTGGTGAACACCTGTCATCCCCGCACTCGGGAGGCTGAGGCAGGAGGATCATTGCAAGTTCAAGACCAGCCTGAGCTACAAAGTGAGCTCAAGGCCAGCCTGCACTGCACAGTGAGACCCTGTCTCAAAAAGACAAAAAACAAAAACCCTACTGTGATAAATGCTGTTAAAAAGTCAATAAAGTCATTATATATATTTTTTTAAATTTTATTTTAAAGAGAACAAAACAAAAGAGAGCAGAACAGAACAGATCAGAACAGGACAACATAGGCAACACAGTACTTTACATTAAGACAACCGAACATCAACAGTAGCTATCACAATGTCTCTTTCTCTGCTATAGTTGAGCATAGTTTCAAAAAAGTCATTATATTATAAAACAGTTAATGATAACCCTATGTGCTACACCGTTGTAATACTTTCTAGTCATTACAATAGGGTTCCTGAGACCTTCAGTAATTTTTTAGTAAGGAAAATCAATCCCCAGCACAAGGGGAAAAGGTGAGTGAGCCACTGGCCACCTGCCACGTGCAGCGGCTCAGGACCAAGAGAGCCACGAGGGCGCTGGTGCAGGGACGCCCCTCGCCTCGCCCTCTGGGCCACGCACAGAGCTCACCACACACCGGGCACAGGGGCCAGGAACCTGGCGAGGTGACAGTCGTTAGGAAACAGTGAGGCGAGGGTGCAGCGCCGGGCGCACTGGGTAAACAGCTCTTCCCCAGAGGAGGCTCGTGTGCCTGGCTGGTGGGGACATGAATGAGCAACGGCCACAGGCAGGGACTCAGCTGGTGTGTGCACCCGCCCCAAACCTGCCAGGCCCTGCTCCCACCCCGAGGGATAGAGACAGAAACACAAACACAGGCACTGCAGTCTTATGACCCAGTGTCTCCTTAGGGTGGGCATAAGCGTCCCTAGGGTGGGACCTGACATCAGTGGCAAAGGCTAATGGCCTCCCCCCACGGCGCTACCAGCACTAAGCAGTGTTCGACAGTAAGGTGGTTGGTGAAGCAGGCGCGAGCTCTGGACGCACAGCGCTGAATGTCACCTGTTCTTGGGGACAGAGGAGTGGAAAGCGGGCTGCTCTTCAGTCTGGCTCAAGGGGCGACAGCGGTGGCAGTGAAGCCAGAGCACTCCAGCTGTAGGGGGTGAATCAGCGCCAGCCTGAGAAGTCACCAAAGGGTCAGCAGAGAGCGGAAGGAAGGCGGGCAGCTGAGCTGGCAGGGTGGACCTGGGATGGTCTCCTGGCACCAAGGGCAGGGGTTGTTTGGTAGCAAAGCTGAGGTGGAGGAGGCAGGATGAGGACGCAGGAGACTTCCCAGGAGGACCCTCGGGAGGAGGCGCCACAGCCTGGCGCTGCCAGTGCTCCGGGTCCGGGTGAGGGCAGTGAGAAGCAAGGCGAGGCACAGAGCCACGTGGTAAGAGCAGCTGCAGAGGAGACACTGAGGCAGGCACGGGATTGACCAAGGATGAGGGGCAGCCAGGAAGAGGTCACCCCTTGGGGCTGGGGGGGGGCAGAGGCGGAGAAGAGCAGCGAAGCTGAGGGGCAAGAGAGGCATGCAGTCCCCGCTGTCTCAGGAGGGAGAGATCGAGCTCAGGGGTGGGCAGGGTGGCCTCAAGGTGGGACAAACTGTCCTGGAGGGGGCTTGGCATCTGCAGGAGGGGACAGGAGAGAGGGGTCTGGTGACAGTCTCGGGGAAGGCTGCAGATAGGGATCACAACTGACAACCTGGAGAGCTAGTGGGGATTGTCCGTAAAGCCTGCAGGGAGGACCATCCAGGCAGGCTGGGAAGTGTGGCCTGAGGCGGGGCATGCAAGGCTGGAGGGGAGGGACGAAGGCAGGAGTGAGGAGGTGGGGAGGGCAGAGGTGGAGAGCCCAGGGGGGGGGTCTGCACCTGAGGGGCCCTGGCCTGGGAGGTCAGCTGAAGGGTGCTGTTCGATCAGGGTCCTGTCCCATGACTGTAGGGAGGGGGAGGTGGCCCCGTGCAGGCAGTGAGACAGGCTCGCCTTCATCAGAAGTTACCCTGGGATGGCTGGGCGTGCTGGTGCACTCCTGCCATCTCACCACTTGGGGGGCTGAGGCAGGAGAAGCAGTGTGAGTCTGAAGCCAGCCTGGGCTACAAAGTGAGTTCAAGGCCAGCCTGAGCTGCATAGCAAGACCCTCTTAAAAAGACAAGAAGTTACGCTGGGCTCTTGAGTGACCGGCTGGGGTGCGGGAGGAACCAGGCCCACTGGGCTGGACAGGGCTGGTGGAGAGCAGGCGGGAAGCTAGCAGCAGGATGGCTGGCTGGAGCGGGGTTCCAGCCTCAGCTTTCTGAGGGCTCTCCACACCGGTTTCCATAGTGATTACCAGCTGACATTCCCACCTACACTTTCTCCCCAGGAGCCCCAAGAGCATGGGCTACTTTCTGATTCCTTGATGGCCATTCTTTCAGGAGTGAGGTGGAATCTCGGTGTTATTTATGTGCACTTCCCTAATGGCCAGGGATGCTGAACATTTTTGTCATGTAATTACTGGCCGTTTGTACTACTGAAAAAGGGTGTCCATTTTGGCTGCCCATTTTGCTTTGTTTTGTGACATGATCTCACAGTGTTTTCCAGGCTGGCCTCAAATTCACAGCAATCGTTTTTCAACAAGATGGTGGACTGGTAGGTAGCAGGAGAGAGACCCTCTCTTGAGAGAGACAGCTCAAATGCCAGAATAAAACACCCTGGATAGACCCAAACAGATAGAGATGGACTCTCACAACCCAGGGAAAAACTAAACCGCAAAAAACCACTCGAATATGAGGTCCTGGGACTACCATCAGAGAACCTAAGGTCAGCAAGCACAGTGCCCTCCTCGAGCCGCCTGAATTCCTGCCCGACCTGAACAAGTGATCCGCACCGTAGCGACTGGCTTGAGCTGCCAGAGCACGGAGCTGAACAGCCCTGCATCCAGCTCACCCAGACCGGCCCTGCGCTCGACCCACCTGGAGGCATCGTGAATTCCCACCACAGCCTCGCTGAAGTCAGAGGTCAGGGAGTCCTGCAGTTCTCGGGAGGGGCATCGGCACGTGGTGAGTAGTGGGAATGGGACCCTCCCATTGGGAAAGGGGTAACCGACTGGACCACATGTTGGATTTGGGCAGGACAGCCCTAACTCCATAAGGAAGTGGCTTCAGCTGGTTGCTCCCCTCGCTGAGCAGATTGGTGGGATCTGCTTGGATTAGGCCATGCCCCTATCGGGGAGATAGTGAATCCCTACAATAATACTTCCCTGAGATCAGTGCACACTGATGCAGTGAAGGCCTGCAGGGGTTGACTGGCCCAGAGGGGAGGAGCTAGCGCACACTGCCCGTGGGTGAACTCTAATCGCTGATAACCTATTGAAGAGGGCTAAAGCTCCTGGCCTGCGCCCTCTAGAAGGGCTTTAGCCAACAAGAAAAGGGTCTGGGCATTACACTGTACACTTGTATGGAAGGAACCAAAACATGATGAAAGGGAGAAATAAGAAACAACTCCCAGCCCCCAACCCTGAGAACATCGATCCAGGAGAGGTAAATACAAAAGAGATTGAGGGCAGCAATAATGCAACATCAAACACAG
>PVJX010008120.1:0-67239 GCA_004027295.1 Dolichotis patagonum
ATTCTCCTCAAAACAGCTGTCCATACGTTCATGTGTGTTGAACTTAAACAAGGCAAAGCAAGCTAAGATCACTTTGAACAAAAAGTGATAGCTTTGCTGGACTTCACATCATGACATTATGGAGTCAGCACTGGGTATTGTAGTGTCTCTTTTTCTTCAAAGTAGTTGTTCATTTCAACATGTGTTATATAGTTGGTTCTCATAAACTGTTTATAAGCTCTACACATGCATGAGTCTCTACATGTATATCTATCATTTCTGTTTTAGCAGGAAAAACAAAACAAAGAAAGATAAAACAAAACAATTCCTAGAAAAGCATGAAGCAAAAAGTCATATAAAACCACAATACAAGTTTTCAAAGTAGGTATAGATAATCGTCTGGATTTCTACAGGGTCTGTTGTGATTTGCCCTTTTCATTCCTTATTGTGTGGATTTGAATCTTTTCTTTCCTTTTTTTGAGAAGGTTGTCTAAGGGTTTGTCAATTTTATTTAATATTTCAAAGAATCAACTCTTTAATTCATTGATTCTTTATATTTTTTAAATCTCCAGTGTGTTAATTTCTGCTCTGATCTTTATAATTTCTTCCCTTGTGTAAGCTTTTCATTTAGCCTGCTCTTTTTCTAGAAGTTTGAGTCAACATTGTTTATATGTGTTGAAGCATAATTTTAATATTATCGAAAATTCTTTTTATTTTTAAAAAATTTCTCTTTCTCTTTCTCCCTCCTTCCCTTCCTTTTCTTTAAGAGAAAAAGCCAAAACACTGGGCTGGAGATGTAGCTCAGCATAGCTTTGGCCAAGCATGCCCGAGGCCTTGTATGCAAGCCCTAGCACTAGGGGAAAAGAAAAAAAGACCAAAGCATTTCAGTGGCAGAGTAAAGCCTTATGGGTACCCCCAACCTATTTCCTTTACTTCTTTAACTGCATTGCCACCTGTTCAGTCAACTCTGACCACAACTGAACTATCTGATTGTCTTAAACACAGGGGTACAATCCTAAATTATTTATTTCCAGTCAGCACTCCAGGGTAAAAGTTCTGACTTTACTTGACTTCCATGGTATATATACTTCCATTGTGGCCAATTTCAAGTGACTAGTGTCACAAATTGTGGAGTTGTAAAGAGATTTACAGTAGCCCACCATTACATACTATTTCTAGTGTGAAGACATCACTGATACAAATAACCTCAAGGGTATATAGATAATAGTAAAAGGGCAATAACCTAATTAGGAAGTCATGAGTTTTGAGGATTGGTTACCTTTGTTTGAAATATGATTTATTTGTCCTACCATGTTTCTTTTGTTCTACTACCATTGGTTCTATCTATCACATTGTGTCTTATTAGAATTTGCATATGTGTGATAGTTTAAACAAATTTTTTTTTTATCGAAAATGAGATATTATAGTACCCATTGATCATGTTCTGTTATTCGGTTCAGAAAGCCCCGTAATTCTTTCACTCTATGCATGGCTTTATATTATTGTGTTATGTTTGATACTGTATTTGAAACTATGCTCAACTATAGCAGAGTAAGAGATATGGTGTTAGCTACTGTTGATGTCCAGTTGTCTTAATGTAAAGTACTGTGTTGCCTATGTTGTACTGTTCTGATCTGCTCTGTACTGCCCTCTTTTGTTTTATTCTCTTTCAAATTAAAAAAAAAAGAAATATGATTTATTTGACAGTGAACTTACACAGGTTATTTTTTTTTTTTTTTTTTTTTTTTTTTTTTTGTACTGGGGATCATACTCATGACCTAGCACTTGCCAGTCAGGTGCTTATGCCACTGAGCTAAATCCCCAGCCCCCATAGGTTAACTTTTTTAAAATAATGACTGTTCGACAACCGGCTTGCAGTTTCTAAAAACTTAACAACTCCCAGGATCAAGGATGAACTAGTTCTAGCACTTCAATGTAAGTAATACATCAAATCTGCCCGACTCAAGGCTTTTGTTTTTCCATCTTCGTGGAATGCTCTTCTCTAAAATCCTTGTAGCAACATTCTCTTTCACCTCCTTTAGGTCTTCATTTTTTGTTTGTTTCAGTGCTGGGCTGGGGATTGAACCTAGAGCCTTGTGTGCATGCTTGGCAAGCACTCTATCACTGAACTATAGCTCCTCCACCCCAGCCTCAGGTCTCAAAAAGCCAAAATAAATACAAGAAAATAAAAGTGCTGATTGCTTATTTGAATGATTAGACTCAACTGATAATTAAACTTTCTTACAGGTATGTCTCTGATTATATCATGTATTGACAGAAACAGCAAGTATCTATTGCTAGCCCCCAGCCCCTGCTACAACAGTGGGGACTGAACTCAGGGAGCATTGAACTGTGTCACAGCCTTCTTTTATTTTTTATTTTGAGACAAGTTCTCGCTGAATTTTCCAGGCTGGCTTCAAATTCATGGTCTTCCTGCCTCAGCCTCCTAGGAAAGCTAGAATTACAGGCTTGTGCCACTACATTTGGCTGTATAGCTTTTGACAGACAATAAACAAATGCTCTTCTTATTTTGTGGTTAGTATGTAAATTGGTATAATGTTTTTAGGGGACATCTCAGCAATATTTATCAAAACATACATATAGGGCTAGAGGTGTAGCTTAGTGGTAGACCATCTTTGCCTAGGAGGTGTGAGATATATAGATATCTATATATCTATATCCTTTGACACGGTAATTCCACTTTTTGGACTTAACCTATGGATATGTTGGCATTTGTGTCCAAGGTGTGAATGTATAGGGGATAGTGACTGCAGCCTTATTCGTCAGAGTGGAACAGGAAACATACTAATTGTCCTCTGTGAGGAAATGGTTGGATCGTATAGTATACTGAGGAGATGAAGATTAAAGCACTATTAAGAAGGATGAAGTGGATTTATACATCCTGACCTATTAAGTAAAAAGTTGAACAAAACACAAACCAAATGTTTGTAAATGCACAAAAAATATCTTAAAGTTTGTATAAGTTTTCTTGATGATTACCTTTGGGGCTGGAAAAGGCATGGTAATATGAAGATTTTCACTTTTTATTCTAAATATTTCTCTATCACTTGAATTGTTAATTGTGTGATCACTTATTACTTTCTTGAGTGCTTGTTTGGAGGTTCTGCCAAGAGGCGAAGCTGTTCCTATACCCTTGTCAGAGGAAAAGGCTTCCTGTATGGGGGTGGTCATTGTCTTTGATTAAGCGCAGTTTCTTAAATTAAAAATAAATTTTAGGGCTAGGGATTTAGCTCAGCAGCATAAGCACCTACCTCACAAGTGTGTGGGTCATGAGTTTGATCCCCAGTATCTAAATAAATAAATAAATAAATAAAATTTTAAAAATCCAAAAAAATGCGAAGTGCAGAAAAGTTTTGTTTTTTGTTTTGTTTTGTTTTGTTTTGTTTTTGAGGCAGGGTCTTACAATGTAGACCAGGCTGCCTCAGACTCATGGCTGTCCTCTTGCTTTTGCCTTTCAAGTGCTGGGATTATAGGTGTGTACCACCACATTAGATTTCGAGAAAAGGAATTTATAGGCTCCTGTTTCTCTTATTTCTGCTATTTTGTGAAACAATGTGAAGTAGGAGAAAGAACAGTTTCTAATACTGACTCCAGAATTAAAGGATGGTGTGGGCTAGCAGTGGGGGTAGCTGCAAAATCATAACTATCTCATAGGGTGAGAGAATTCAACAAAATATTACCCAGATGGTTTCCAACACCCTGCTGGACAGCAGATAAACCCTCAAATATACTTAGATTTCCTTATCCATATTTTGTTCTGAGGTTTGAAATCTGTTTGATTCCAACCAATGAAGGTAAGAAAAAATATTAAACACATAATACATCACACCTATACTCTGAATTTGACCTTAAAAATGTAGTGATCACACGTAATTATCTGGGGCCGGGAATTTAGCTCAGCGGCATAAGTGCCTGCCTTGCAAATGTGAGTGAGTTTGATCCCAGTACCGAAAAAAAACCAAAAAACCCCATAATTATCTGCCCTTGTCACTTGTTTTGTAGTTTTTTTAGTTATATTAGTAACTTTTTTAGTATGTATTATTAATAAGCTTATATGGAATTCTTCCATGATGGGTAGGATATGCCAAGTATTTTGCAGTGATTTCACTATGATCAGACAGATAGGACTTCTGTTTTTTTTGTTTGTTCGGGTGTTGAGACAGGATTTATGCAGTCCAGACTAGCCTTGAACTTGCTTATATAGGCCAAGCTGGCCTTGAACTTACAGGGATCCTCTTGCCTTAGCCTTTCAAGTGCTGGGATGTACGTTCCGATATACCCAGTTGTAGGACTTCTGTAGAATATGATTTATTTTATTTTTTTAAAATTTTTTAAAAATTTTATTTAAAGAGAAAAAACAAAAAAGAAAACAACCAAACAAAACAGAAAAAGGGTAGCAACAATACAGAATTCCAAAGGCAAAAAATAAAAGAACCACAAGAACAACAAGGAAACAAAAACAAAAACACTAAGAAATCGCCACTTGATAAGTTACTGTCATCATTGGAAACAGCTGTTCAAGCTACAAAATCAAAGCACTCAAAGTAGACATTCAAACAGTGAGACTATTAACAGTTCTGCTCAACAATCTAACAGAAACAGCAATGTGGTCATCTATCTTACACACTTATACATGCAGTTATATACTTTAGAGCACTTTCTTTCCCCCTCTTTTTTTAAATATATATGTATTTTTTAAAATTTTATTTTAAGGGGGGTAAAATTAAACACAACAAACCAGAACAGAACGAGACCTAAGAAAGCATAAATTTCAAAGCTATACAACCAGGGAGCTTCACTATCTGTCATATTGTCTCTTGTTTTCTTCCAAATGGTTGTCCATATCTTTGCATATGGGGAGCTCATACTAAATACCATAGCCAATTTTTTCACAAGATGTGTAGTTCACTGGCTCCCACTTGCTGGGGGGGGGCATAAGACAGGATGACATGAGATGTCTGATTCTCAGCCTGCCCACCAGCAGGATCACAGCTGCCCCCCAGAGAGGGGAGGAGCTCCTTGTTCTCCTGGCACCCCGAGTCAACCACGTGGTGCAGGTCCCGAGGCACCAGGGTCTCTCCCCTGCAGGACCCCTAAAGTCCGCCATACTCACCTGCTATTTCTTTTTGATGAATTGACCATTACATTTCCAAAGTTCTGAAATGGCCATCAGACCACAGAAAGAATTCTCTTTAGGCTCCTGTTTGAAACCAGCAGCTACAGCAATCTGCTGGCCTTGCTTTAGGGCCAGTTAGAATATGATTTAAAGATGGGCTAAAAGAAAACACAGGATCTTTAACTCCAGTTTGCAGGCAACCACAGAGAATAGCAGATGCATTAAAATGATTAAGAGGGAAACTGTTGGCCAAATAGGTGAACACATTCTGAGCAAATCCAGGATTTAATTCCCAGTTGGTTTTTATTGTAATTCTTCTGCCATCCAAAAAAATCAGCATGGCCTGATCCAAGAGCTAAAAAAGAAAGGGAAGGGCTTTTTTAAAAATAGGACAGCCCCTAAATGGGTGCAATGGCTCATTACTGAAATCACAGCTACTTGGGAGGTTTTGGCAGAAGGATCACAAATTCCATGGCCACCTAGGCTACATGAGAACCCGATACTCCCCAGGTGGATATATAGCTCAGCAGCAAAGCACCTGCCTGGCAAGCACAAGGTCCTGAGTTCGAGTCCCAATAAAAGACAAAAACCAAAACAGGAGACCCCTGTAGGGTGTGGTAAACACAGCACTCAGGAGGCTGATGCGGGAGGATCACCTCAAATTTGATCACCTGGGCTACATAGTGAGTTCAGAGCCAGCCTGAAAGGCATAGGGAGGCTGTTTCACAGCGAGACTGTCTCAAAAAAAAAAAAAAAAAAAAAAAAAGAGACTGACTCTCAAGATAAAAAATACAAAAGCCTGGGGATATAGCTCATTTGTAGCATCTTTGGGTTCAATCTCAGTAAGGGGATAAAAACAGTACAACTCCTACACTCTGGTAATTGAATCCTTTTTTTTTTTCTTTTTAGGATAGTGTCTCTCTGTGCAGGTCAGGCTGGCCTTGAACTCACTTTGTAGCTCAGGCTGTCTGATAATTGAATCCTTAAGTATTCCAAATGATCAATATATGCTATGTATGTCTCATATACATATGTTATGCTTAATACAAGCAGTGAATAAACATGTTACGTCTGAAAAGTCATCCAATATCATTTTGGTATATCTAAGTATCGTTAGTGGGCTTTTCTTCATTGGAGGCTGAGGTTATACTTAAATGGTGATTTGGTGATTTGGTGTTAGCCATTGTCCGATGTGAGTGAAGATTTGCTGAAGAAGATTGTGTTGATTTAATAAGTTATCCGCCTCTTGGTGGCACAATGTGCCTAATAAATTTTGGTGGGCTGTTTGTTCTTTTTAGCGCAGGCACAATCTGCAAAGCCAATTTGGAGGACACTTAGGGACAAACAAGAGAGGCGACCTTTTGAAAGACCACGTGCGTGACTTTAATGGGAAATACTACTTGGTGGTAGTGAAGCACGTGAGAAGCAGCTAAACTGAAAAACAAAACTGAAAGCGCGGCAGATGAAGGGCACCAGGTGGGAAGCAGTTGGCATTCGAGCTTACCCAAAGTGAAGATACGCGCTGTTAACCAGTAACAGGGATTATAGTGTTTTAGTTTTTAGGAAGGGCTGGTTGTTGAAACCAATTCCAGTCTAGGAAGGCAGAGTTAAAATGCTGGGGCTCGCCGAGTAACTATCTAGATACCTTTTCGAGGACTCTGATCATGAGGCGCCCAGACAGTACGCCCTGCAGCTCACGTCAGCCTTTTTCCCGGACACTCTTCTCCCCTATTCCGGGACCCAAACGCAGGCCGCGGAAACGGATCGGAGGTCCAGGCCTACATTCACCTCCGATGTGTACTTTGGCTCCTTTACTCACCCTACCCCACCCCCGATTTACAAACAACTGAGTGTGCCTTTCCTTTCCGACCCGCAGACCCTCCTTTGAGGGGTGGATCCTGGTCCGGGCGGGCTCAGGCCTCCGCAAGTTGGCGGGAGCCGGCAGGGGCGGGAGGGCGCGGGCCCGCAGAAACCAAGAACCAGCCGCCGCGCGCCGCGCTCAAACTCGCGCCGCCAGCGGCTCACGAGCTGCGCCCCACCCTCCCGTCACTAAAGGCGCATAGCCAATGAGCGATCCGGAAAGGCGGGGCCTGCGGGTTAAACTCTGGGAGGGGGATCGGAGAAGAGAAGTCGGGGGTGGGGTGAATTTGATTGACAGCTATTTTGAACCAATCCTCCTTGCGGCTTCTCTTCGCTCTCTTCTCTGCTCAGCTCGGTTCTCAGTCCCACCTCCTCCTCCCCCTCGCTCTTTTTCGACCCGCCCCATCTCCCCTCCCCCACTCTGCGGGCAAATCGCTGCTGGAAAGAGGCGGGGGCCGAAGCGGCAGGCTCGTGTGGCGACTTGAGGTGGGATTGACGGACCTTCAAGCCAATAAAAGATAGGCTGATGGCGCGGCAGTGGCTGGAACCAGCCAATAGGCGAGCGGGCTGGGGGCGGAGGCCCAGGTTCCAAACGCTCCGCGGCGCCATGGGCTGAAAACTCAACCGAGATGGAATCTCCCAGTCTGAACCGGTTTCAACCGGTTCCGAGTTTGAGGCACTAGGAGGAGGGGGAGAAGCGGCTGCGGCGGCCGCGGCAGGAGCAGCGGGAGCTACAGCATCAGCAAGAGCAACAGTAGCTACAGCCCGGGCGGCGGTGCCTGTTCCAGTCTTTGCTGCTGCAGTCCGTGCAACCACCCAGAGGGGGAGGGGGGAAACCACCAGTCGCTGAGGAGCAAGAGAAGGGGGGAAAGTTAGGCGAGCCTGGGTGGGGGGGCCCGGCGCCGTAGCCGCGTGAGAGGGAGCCGTGTTTTGGTAGGGGGGAGTCGGACTGCAACTGGTAGCAGAGCGTCCCCCCGACGTGTGGACTCTACACCCCTACTCTTGCCGCTCCTGCTGCCGCCTGTGGCTTAGGGTCCCCCTGGGGCTGAATCTCTGGGACTTGACCCCGTTCCCCTCCCCCTTCCCTCCCCAGCCGGGCGGGAGCATTTACGCCTCAGATTATTATTCCCCTTCATTTTTGGGGGGGGCGGTGGGTGTGTGTGTGTCTGGGGGAGGTGTCCTTGGAATAGTAAATATTGAGCTTTTATTTTTTTTGCTCTTCTCCGTTTTTTTAATTTCCTTTTTTAAGGTGGGAAAACTGTGAAACCCACCTTGATTTCCTCCCCTTTCCCCCCTCCCCACCTTCCCTCGTCCTAATCCCCGACAAGGAAGGAAGAAGCAGTTGGTTCAATTTCTGGGTAAGTCGGCTGTGTGTTCGGGGCCGAGGCTCGGGCGGCGGCGCGGCCGGGCGGGAGAGGCCGGCGTGGGGCGCGGCAGCCCGGGAGGCGGCGGCGAGCGCGCCGGGCCCACGAGCCTGCAATTGAATGGAGCCGCTTCTGCTGCCGGGGATGGAGGCGGGGAGGCGGCCGCGGGCAGGGAGCGCTTGCTGGGTCATTCGCGTGTGCGGGTGGTGGTGGAGGGAAGGTGAGGAGCGTGGTAGTGAATTGGGGCCCCGGCGCGGGAGTGAAAGGGCTTCCCCATCCCAGGGAGCCGGGGAGAAGTTGAGGTGTTCTCAGGAACATTTCTAAATTATTAGGAGTGGAAGTTTCCAGAAATATTTAGTGCAGCAGTATTGAGACGTCCGCCTGCATCACGTGGCCCCCTCGGTGGAGAGCTTGGGATGGGGGAGGGAGGGGCTGCTGAGTCCCTGATCTCCTGCAAGGAAACTCGAGTTGCTTTTTTTTTTTTTTTTTAAACAGCAAGACCAGAAATAGGAAAGATGAGTTTAATTTTTCGGGGATCTGCAGATGTGGCGCGGTGTTATAGTTTCTTTTGGGGGGATTTGAATGTGTTAAGTTGGTCCAGTCGTTTACTGCAGGCAGCGTGTAGATGATGCCCGGGTCCTCCTTCATTCTGATGTGTCTGGAGTTCGGGGTGGAGGGAAGGAAGTGGTGTAGTAGAGGAAGCATATTAAGTAGTTGCCCAGCCCGAGCCTCCTGTGATCACGCAGAGGCCATGCTGCACTGAGAGTGGGGCGGTGAACTTAAGGCTCCTGGTCTAAATGCCTCCTCCGAGTATGGGCGGGGAGAAGGCGTGCTCCTGTGTGCTATAGTTAGAAGTGCTGCAAATCGGTTCTGGTGGGAAGCGAGAGGAGGGCGGGCCCTAGTGAGCTGTGTTTCTGCTGAATGAAGCGGGCGTTTGCCCACACAACTAAGTAGCAGTCTTTCGCCTTGGAGCGACCTGTTATTTCATCTAATATGAAGTTAACTTTTTAAAGCGACGGTTGCTGTTTGTGTGTTTGTTTCCGGATAGGCACTGGTAGTATGTAGGTCTTTGCCCGTTTAGTTTGATGTGGCAAGTGAAGGTGTTTTGGCACTCACTGGTAGAGAGTCACGGCACTAGTAGACTAGGTGTGTGTTCCCTAGTACCATAGGAGCAGTTCAGCGAGTGAATTTTACCACTGAGGCGGCCCAGTGAGGAAAAAAAATCGTTTGTAGTTACACCTCTCCTGCTATAGCTGTTTGCTTTTTGCCTGATTGGGTATCTTGAGCATGTGGGACACTACTGATAGTGGAAACAATGTTTTGGAAGCTGTTTGATCTGGTGGACTAAATGCTTGGCATTGACCACAAAGCCGCCATTTTTGTGCTGCATACAGTTCAAGAATAGGTAGGACCTTTCCAAGATAACTGCTGGTTCCGCCACTACTGTGTTTAAACTCTTCTGTTCTGGTTTGTCACGAGTCTAGTAAGGAGAACTCAAGGATAACACGTTTGAAAGTGAAACTTTTGGAGTTTTTTTCTTTGAGCTATAAATTACGGCAGGAGAAAACGATTTTTTTTTTTTACCGAAAATTTGAGATAGTGTACATAGGTCTCGGTTATTGGGCATTGCTTTTTAAGTTTTGATTTTTAAGGTTGACAGTCTTTTAAAGTCTCATCTTACTTGAAGATAGAGAAAATTTACATCTTTATTGTGGAATATATGTAGATGAAAGGTTTTAGTTTTGTGTGACATGTTTGGTTTTTTTAAAAAAAAGCTTAATGCCCGATAAAAATTTTGGACTCTTGGTCAGTGATGGATTAAACAGGCTTTAGAGAAGTTAAAATCCTTGTATTCGTAATTTTTAAAAAAATCTTTACTTTTTTTTTGTTTTGGTTTGGTTTTTGTTGTACCTTACCCTGGTGACTTATTTTTTTGAACTTGTCGTTTTGTTGTTTCCTGAGACAGGGTCTAAATACAGTAGTTTAGGCTGGCCATGAACCGAGCTATTCTGTAGCCTCGTGAGTGCTGGAATTATAGGGGTATCCATTATCCTACAGGACTTTTTTGAACTGCTATAGAACAGCTGAGAAAAAACAGCTTTTTTTCCTATCGGACTGCTTTGTCCAAACTGTAATCAAATTAACCATTTTATCCTGTGAGGGTTTTTGTTTTAAGAGGGACAAGTGGAGATGACCATCTGACTTTGATCTAATATTCTTTTGTAGGGGCTTCATTGGTGGGTTTTAAGATGTGAATCTCTTCAGTTGTATACAGAATTGGAAGTTTTAAAAAGTGGGCTACAGTCTGTTGTGTTCCTCTGATTCTCTTGATCCAGGGAAGGTGAAGAACAAAGTGATTGATTGATTGATTGATTGATTGAACCAGTCAGAATTGAGTGGAGTTGACTTTGGAGAAATAGCAGAGAAAAAGATTTTGGTGATTCTGGGCAACTGAAAGTGTGTTTTTGTATAAGCATCTATCTTAAGGTTGGAATCTTATTGGATACCTTACACATGAACCAATAAGTCTTGACTGGTATATTTATTTGAGGTGAAGTAGCTTTTTTGTTTTTAGTGCTTGTTTTGTTATGATAAAATGTGTTTTTATATGGAAGTTGGCTAGCTATTACCTTACTGGCAAATACCTGAAAGTTTTTAAAAATCTGAAGTCTTTGTTTTGTAGCAGAGAGAGGTGGGATACACCTGTAATCCCAGCATTTAGGAGACTGAAAGGAGAAGCCCAAATTCAAGACCAGACTGGAATACAGAACAGACTTCATCTCACACACTAAATAAATAAATATTAAGGAATATGTATTCACTGGGAGTTGAAAGAAATCATTTGCTAGTTTGAGTGTAGGAACCAAATTCTGTAGAGGTTAAAAATACTAAGGAAAATTGAACAACGGGTCCTACTAACATAATTATGGAGTCGCTAAGTAACTCAATTTTTGTTCTTATCAGTTATTAATTAGGTGAAAGTCTCAAAGTTCTTTAAAAATGTGTAAGAATTCGGTTGAATAAAATGAGTAGACAATTTTTGAGTGATAACTTCAAAATTTCTTCACAGACAGCTTCAATTTTTTTTTCCCTTGCCTTTCAGTAATCTATGCCAGCAATTATGACAATGTTAGCAGACCATGCAGCTCGTCAGCTGCTTGATTTCAGCCAGAAATTGGATATCAACCTTTTAGACAATGTGGTGAATTGCTTATACCATGGAGAAGGAGCCCAGGTAAAGTAGCTGACCAAAACTGTATAAGATTATAGAAATGGAACATAGTTCTTGGGTAAATTACTACCTTTTCAAAAGCTATTCCATGGACCCAGGGATATAGCTCAGTGGCATAGTGGCTTGGCGAGCTCGGGCCTGGAGTTCAATTCTTGGTACCAAAAAACAAAACAAGGCTATTCCATAGTTTGTGTGATTTACTGTAATGAGAATTGGTGTCGAGAAAGAAATTGCATGGTATTTCACATGGTTAACAGTGGGATCCTTTGGGATGTTGTACTTGCTCTTTAATTCAATGTATTAAATGTTCGGTTAGATACAAGTTATATGTAGTTTATATACTAGGTGTTGGGAGTTAATATGGTTCTATTTTTAGACATTTGAATTGCAGAATAAAGGGATTATGTCTATTTAAAATTCCAATAATACACAGTATTTTTGAGATTACTTGAGTCTTGCACACCTGCAAAAGTGATAGTATTAATGTAAAGAATTATCTTAAATGTAAGCTATGTTCTGATCATTTTACTTTTTTTCACTCAATGAAAAGATAGAAATTTGTATAAATTTTAAATTGCGTATGATACAAGAATGTAGACACATTTGACTCTTAACCCTGTCGAACTACACTGTTTTATGAATAAAAATTTCTACAGTTAGGTCAGAAATCTTTTAACATCATGTGACATCTAATGGTAGGTTTGCTAGTAAGTAGGAAATTATTATCAAGACACGTTTTGGAAACCTGAAAGATAATATAGTGCTTATTATGTAGCTCAAAATGCATGCTGTTTGAATACTTTTGTTCTAACATTAATGATTTTATTGTAATAAAGAAAAACTTTATAAGGAAAAGGGGTCATGGATGTTGTAAGAATGAAAAAGTTACTTTGGCCAGACATGGTGGAACATACCTATAATACAGCTACTCTGGCAGTTGAGGCCAGTAGGATTACAAGTTCAAAGACACCATGTCTCAAAATAAAAAGGCCGGGGACGTAGTTCAGTGGTACAGCGCTGCAAAAACAAAAAAAGCTGCAGTGTTTATATTAGTAGTCCAGGTTTAAACTGCTAGGTACTATTGATCAGTGCCAAAGAAATACTCCTGTGGCATGTATTACTTAAATCACACTTTACCCTTTTGCCATACATTCAGCATGGAGCTTTAAGCTTCATTTCTTTCTGCCAGTGTGGATGCATGAAAAACATCTACTATTGGGGAAAAAAAATAATGAAGTAAGATGGGGATCAATTTTGAATATTTTAATGGAAACATGGGTCTATAGCAATTAGGAAAATGATCATTTAATTTTTTTCATATTGATTAAGCTGCTAATACCATTGAATCTTCCCTTGTCTTAATTTAGCTGAAGACATCTAAATGTATAAATGAATCAGTATAGACGAGTGGTCTAAACTTTTAACTGAGAATTAATGATACCTTTTATCAAGAATATATATAAAATCAGGTTGATGGCATATCGTGCCTGTAATCCCTGCATTTGGGAGGAGGCTAATACTAAGGGTCAAAAAGTTGGAGACCTACTTAAGTAATTTTAGGATGAAGGATCTTTATTTAGCAAGACACTAGCTCGAAAAAACGAAGTCTAGGGGTATACAGTTTAGTATGGAGGCCCTGGGTTCAATCCCCAGTACCACCAAAAGTACATATATATTATAGTAAGTAATACTGCTCATAATAGTATTTCACAGCATTTGAAAAATTTAATAGTTTACTTTAAAGTTGACTTAATAAAACAGATTTAGAAAACTGTTTCCAAATTTCAATTTTTTATCAAGGCATTAAGCTTTCCACCAAAATAAAGGGATTTTGTATAATTCTATCATGTGACAAAAAGCAGTTGTATAATAATCAGTAAACTATTAAGGAGGAAAGTGAGGTTTAGAGATTGTTTGTTTGTAGACAGGGTCTCACTGTGTAGTCCAGGCCTAGCCATGGTTTAGGGTTTAAGACCAGTTAAGAATTCCTTTTATGGCCAGGCATGGTGGCACACTCCTGTTATCAGCACTGGAAGGGAGGCTGAGGCAGGAGGATTGCCAAGAGTTCAAGGCCAGTCTGGGCTAAACTGCAAGATCCTGTCTCAGAAAAAAATTTTTTTTTCCCATTTAGCTACTAGGAGTCCTGTCTTTAAAGTTGTAGTTGACCTTTTGAGGGGCCTTTTATGTGGGGTGGGGGTAACCAGGGATCAAACTCATGACCTCCTGCCTGCTAGGCAGGCATTTATACTGATCCCCGGCTGAGGGGCCTTATTTAAAAGAAAGTACAGGGCCAGGGATTAGCTCAGCTGCATAAGTGCCTGCCTGGCAAGTGCAAGGTCATGAGTTTGATCCCCAATACAAAAGAAAGGAGTACAGAGCTGTAGTGAAAAACTAGACTTTTAGTGTTGAATATCTTAATTTGCTTCCTGGACTTTTTTTGATTACTACTCTAGAGTCCCATATTCAAATGTTACCTGTATTGCAAGAGATTAGAAGGTTAGTAGTAATGAGGTTTGTACAGCACCTAGTCCTTCCATTTTATATATATAGAAAAAGGAAAGATACAGTTAGAAATGTATATGTAATAGAAAAGATTTGCATGGGTGACTTCTTAAATTTTTTTGTTTTGTTCTGCTTTGTTTTTGATTAATCTCAAAATATAAGTGATGGTGAGCTGGGGATGTGTAGTTCAGCAGCACATTACCTGCCTGGCCAGTGTGAGGTCCTAAGTTTGATTTCTGGTACACCCCCCCCCCAAAGTGATAGTAACTACAACTAGAATTTATTATGTTAAAGTCAACTGTAGGAAGCCTAGGTTTTTTTTTTTTTTTTTTTTTTTTTAAAGATGAAGTAACCTTAAAAATTACCTTTTAAAAACCTGTAGTCAACCTTTGTCTAGATGTATAATGTAATGTAGTAGGGGATATTTAGCACATTATGGCTACCTTATATTGCAAGCATTTTTCTATTTTTTTCTAACTTCACTACCAACAGGTAGAAAGAAGTTATGGGAAAGAGTTGGATATTTGCCCTAATTCTGTGTTAGGATCCTGAACTCTTACTGCTTAGCATCTAAAATGCTTTTACCTTTTATTCAGTTAGTAGCACCAGGGATATGTTAGATTTTTTCCTCCCTTTAGTTTCCTTTTGTATCTTTTGTTTAAACCCCCAATGGGGCTTTTGAATAATAAAAGAATATAAAAATGATGGGAGTAGGCAAAGAAAATAGTAGAAGTGGCCAAGGAGTTAGCTCAGCAGCACAGCACCTGCTTGGCAAGTACAAGGTCCTGGGTTCAATTTCTAGTACCAAAAAAATAGAAAATACTAAAAGTAACTTGAGAATAAAGTTAACCTAATGAGGGCAGGGGATATATAGCTCAGTGGCACTGGCACCTGCCTGGCAAGTGGAAGGTCCTGAGTTCTATTCCAGGTACCAAAAAAAAGTTAATAGCGAAGACATATACTGTATGTAGAGATTGAAATGACTGGTTCAGGAAATGTTTGTATGTGCCAAGTTCATATCTCTAGGTATGGATAACCAGTTAAAATTCTGAAGTGTGCTTTTGTACTGGATAACTGTCATATTACAATTCTTTAGTCCTTTTATGTATGTTGTGGGAACGTTTCCTTAAGATGACACCCAGGGGTGCTCTCTCATTGAGCTACATTCTGGCTCTTTCCTGAGGCAAGAGTTGCCCTTTCGGGGCTCCACAGACTTGCAGTCCTCTTGTTTGAGCCTTCCTCAATGCTGCAGTTGAAGGTTTGTACCACTTTGCCCAGCTCCTTCACTCGTTTTTCACGGTACAGTGGTAATTTATGGCTAGCAGTCCCTTAATGAAATGAAGTTTTAAAATATGTACAATTGGGTTTTAAAGACTTTAATAGTAAACTTCTGACCCTAGTTCTTCTAGTGGAATGTAAGCAACTGATTTGCTTCATTCCAGAAGGCATTTGGTTCAGTTTAGTTTCACTGTTTTTGAGGCAGGATCTTCTGTTTTTTAAGACAAGGTCTCACTATGCAGTGCAGGCTGTCCTTGAACTTAACTGTGTAGCCCAAACTGTTCTCAAACTTGAGACAGTCCTCCTGCCTCATTAAATACTAGTATTATAGGTGTGAGCCACTTAAGCAAGCAGTGATTGAAGAATAATAGGGTAATCATGAATGTGATTCCACTTGCTGTTTGAGGGGAAAAAAATCATTGTAAACATCAAAGCCAAAATAAGCATGGTATTTTTTTGAAGGTGGAATAAAAGCCAAGCTAATGATTGTAAGGAATCTGTATCAATAGAGAATGTTCCCTGTGGGCTGGGGGTTTAGCTCAGTGGCTTAAGCGCCTGCCTGGCAAGCCCAAGGTCATGAGTTCGATCCCCGGTACCAAAAAAAAAAAGAGAGAGAGAATGTTCCCTGTAACTTTTGTTTGTTTGTTTGTTTGTTTTTAGTTTTGTTTATTATCCACAGAATTAAATCCCTAATCAAAAGAAGGGCAATTGATAATTGAAGACTCACTGGATATGGAACTTAGGGCTTTGTACATAAATGATACTTTAAAATCATCAAACTTTATATTTTGTTTACAAATTTTAATAGAACTAGGAGGAATCCAGTTGACCTACAAAAAGCCCTCTAAAGGTGAAAAGATTGAGCTGTCTCTTGTTTAGAAAAACAAAGGAATTGTATTTATTTGGTGCCACACTCCTGAATCCGAGTGCACAGGAGATTGAATCAGGAGCATCCATAGGAGTTCAAAGCTAGCCTGAAGTACGTAGTGAGACACTGTCTCAGAAAACCAAAGAAAAAAGGAAATTGCACTAGAGGAAAGTAGAAAGATGATTTTCTTTTCGTTTCTTTCTTTAATCTTTTTTTCAGACAGGGTTTCACTATGCAGTTCAGGTTGGCTTTGAACTCACTCCAGGCTGACCTCTCGAAACAATCCCTCTGCCTTGGCCTCCTGAGTCCTAGGTTTACAATTGTGCCACATCGTGTCCAGTTGAAACATGATTATCTTTATTGTCTTAATAACTGTTCTTGTTGCTAAGACTAAATACCTGGCACCCAAAGTTAAAGGAGGCAAATGATTCAGTTGATAATTGGCTGACTCCAAGGCAGGGTGGCATGGCAGAGGGGCATCTTAGAGAGTTTGTGGCCAGCAGAAGGCAGCAAATGACCAAGCAAAGCAAGCAGCATGTGACCAGCAAAACCATCTTTATGTCCATTACATGTTATCCAGACTACCTGACCTTATAACAGCCAGCATTCATATCCATTCCATTATGCACTGACAGAAGTATGTGAAACTAGTCAGTGGACTTACTGAGTACTCACATATCCTTAGTCCCAGCATTACATACTTGAGATCTTTCTACATAAGACTCTGTGAGACTTTGAAGAAACATCTAGATAAAAGGCAGCATTCAATTGTGCGGTTTGTTGGTTTGTTTATTTTGATGGTACTAGGGATCAAACCCAGGACCTTGTGCATGCAAGGGAAGAATTCTGCCACTGAGCCACAACCCTAGCCCCTAGTTTTTAACTGTTCTGTGTTTCAGTAAAAAAAAAAACTGGTCAGGACCAGGGGTGGGGTGGTGTAGGGTATAACTCAGTGACTGTATACTAATTGGCATGCTGGAGCATATGGCTTTACTCTCCAGCATGAAAGGGGGAGAAAACTGGCAGAACAACAACAAAATGTTGATGTTTGTATATATTTTTATTTATTGAGACAGTCTCAGTAGGTAGTTTAGGCTGACCTTGAATTCATTATGTAGCCAGAGCTGCCCTCAAATTTACAGTGATCCTCCTGCCTCAGCCCCCCAATTGCTGGGATTACGGGCAGATGCCACCACACCTGGTTTTGTTGATTTTAGATGATATGTAGACTTGATATTACTTTCAGGGATCCAGTTTTAAAATGCAAAACCAAAAAGGAAGTTGTTTCCAAAATAAGCTAGGATTTAATGTATGAAATAAGGAAAATTTCAAACAGAAAGTTTTTATAAGAAGTTGTCATCCTAAGGATCTTAAGATTTTTAGTAACTTATTGGGAAGTATAACTAAATAACTTAAGTAGATGTGAATGTTAGTGTTTTTAAATGTATTCATGGTCAGTTGAAATTGCCGAGAACTCTTATGTTAGTGTTTGAACTTGCAACTTTCATATCCTAAGTTCATGTGTACTGCCACAGGTTATACTTCCAGTTCCACAGTAGTTGAAGATATCCAGTAGAGGAAGGGTTGTTGTATTTCAAAGAAATAAAATATTCCTATTTTATTTATTTATTTATGTTGGTACCGGGGATCAAACTCACGACCACATACTTGCAAGGCAGCCGCTTATGCCACTGAGCTAAATCCCTGGCCCCTAAAAATAGGATGAACATCTCTTTCACATATTTATTGGCTATTTGCACTTTGTCTTTGTGTGTGTGCGTGCTGGGGATTGAACTCCCAACCTCGTGCTTGCCAAGCAGGCACTTACGCTGCTTTATTTTTTATTTTTTATTTCTTTTGGTACCGAGGATCGAACTCACGACCATGGGCTTGCCAGGCAGGCACTTATGCCACTGAGCTAAATCCCCTGTCCCATATTTCTATTTTAAATTAAGGTTTAAGAGTAGTGATACTTAACTTCTGTAGAGCTCATTTACCAAATGTTTCTAAAAGCACTGCTATCCTGTTCGGATTTACTTCTTGCTCAGTACTGTCTGTACTTCATATTTTAGTGTTCAAAACAAAGTAAATTGAAATTCTTTTTGTATGATTTTTTGTTTTGTTTTGTTTTTGTTTTTGTTTTTAGCAAAGAATGGCTCAAGAAGTACTGACACATTTAAAGGAGCATCCTGATGCCTGGACAAGAGTTGACACAATTTTGGAATTCTCCCAGAATATGAACACGAAAGTAAGCAAGTGGTAGTTTTTATATCCATTATTTCTTCTTTTCTTCCAGTCATAAACTTTGAGGAAGGTATCTCATTTTTAATACTAGTATTTGTTAATCTCATCATTTTATATTGTTAACTTATTTCAAATTTTATAGTCTTAATTAATTCTTGCAAATAGTCCTAAGAATTATGAATGAAGTTTTGTAATTGGGACTAGTATGCAAGGTGGCTTTTTTTCCTTTCTTTTCTTTTTAGAACTTGTATACAGGTCTAAGTAGCATGAATTTTGAATGTTACTCAGAGTTGAAGCATAACATCATTAATTATTTTGGGCAAGTAATCAATATAATACAGGCGAGGCACTTCCAACACCAAGTTGTGTGGACAGTTTACTGCTCCATGGTACCAATGCTTTTAATGGGACAGTACTCAGTTTTTATTTGCAATTTTAAAATGTTATAATTTGGGTCCTTTTTTCCTTAAGTTTGAACAGAAGGGTTGATCAAAATGTGTTTTGACTGTTGCAGGCTTGATGATTCACGCTTTTCTAAACTGCTTTAAAGTAATAAAATACCATGGCATTCTGTTTAATACACAAAAAGTTTTCACTTGATATACATTGTGTTAAAACAGAAAATAGCCATGTTCACATCTGTTTCTGAAATCAGACTGTGTTAATTAACAGCTTTAAAATATTAATTAGTTTTGACATCTTGTAAATTTTAAGGCAAAAATACAGTCCAGAACTTCCTCAAAGTGCTAACCTTAAGTAACATAACAGTGTTTGCCTGTTTGCTTGCCTGGTAAATTTTGCTTTTTATACTGACAGACATTACTAATGTTTAAGTTGATTTATCAACAGTATTTTTAAAAACTCAAATTTGTCTTGTGAAAAATGAGATGATTAGAGGAACAGAAAGAAAGCAACAGGTAAAGAATTCTTCAATTTACATAAATTACAAATGATTTGGTGCTAAATTTATGCACTATGACATTTGGCTTTTATGCAATCATATTTTTTTTCTTTAAAGATGTTAACACTACCTGATATTAATCATAATGTTCCATTATGTTGATTGCTTGTAATAGGAAGAAAAGGGGTGTCTTCCTGTGCAACTGACACAGCTAGGCTTTGACGGCAGGCCTCCACAAGGTCTACCCTTTTGATTCCCTTTAACTGAATTCTGTTCATCAATTGTTTTTGTTTTATGGGTGGGGGGAGGGGAAAGGGGCATTCAATGCATACAATAAGTATTTCTAAGGGCTCAGTAGAAATTTCTACCATAGGGATCATTTCATGCATTTATTTTTTTTTCCATGTAGTCTTTGCTGTTATCTGTCCCTCATCTTCATAACTCAGCAGTGGATTTCTGAAAAACTTTTGAGATGTAGAACAGAAGTATAGTTTTTTAGAATGTATAGAGTATTTATGGGTATTTCCAGAGTAGTCATTTTATTATTTTGGCTTTCAGATTTGGCTATCACTTCAGATTTTGAACCAAAAAACTTTTCTTCAAAGGAATATAAATTCTTTTTGTCTCAGTTTGATATGTAATCTTTATGTATAAAAAAGACTCACTGTTATATTATGATGGATATATATTTTAAACATTCCTTCAAAACAAGCTGTTCAAAGCTTTCTTGAGCCACTGCATCAACCGTCGTGGCAGAAAGATGAAATAGAAATTGTATGTTTAACAAGATACATTTTTACCTTTTTATAGTTGGAAAAAGAACGGGAAGTTGGTAAATAGGAATTTCAGATTAATGTCAATAAGGGAGAATAAATGTAGTGGAAAAGGGAAGGGGAAATTAGCTTTCAGTTGAGAAGTATAAACAAAATATTTGGTCAAATAAGGTGAAATTATCTTTTAAGATTTTTGTTTTGGTATATTTATGGTGGGGTTGTTTCTGCAGGTCTTTTAAATTGGTTGATTAGCAAGAGAAAACATTCTGTGTAGTAAGCAGTACATTATTTGACTAAATCTTTTAATAGTCTACCTTAGAATTTTTAGGGTCCTATGTTTTATAAGCTGATTAGTATTTTAATCAATCTAGAACTTTTTGTCTTTTTTTGCTTATTTATGTTTTTCTGAGACCATCGTCTAGATGCGTTCTTAAAAATAAAAGGGATAGCCAGGCGTGGTGGCACGTACCTATAATCCTAGCACTTGGGACGCTGCAGCGGTAAGATCACCACAAGTTCGAGGCCAACCTGGGCTACATAGTGAGTTCAAGGACAATTTGAACTACATAGGGAGACTATCAATAAAAAATGAAAAGGATGGATAGTAAGCTTCTATTTGCTGCTGATTATGAAATATTTTAATGGCATCAAATTTGTAATTTCAGAATTTTGCTTTGGTCTTGTTTTTTATTTTGCAAGTCTTTAAGGAATGTTCTGCAAATGTAGGATTTGAGTTGAGATGGCAAAATTTTCCTGGAAAGTATAAACTGTTAAAATTAAGAAAACAGCAAAAACATTCACTGAGCACAATGTAGTTTGGGACAGTCTATATTGTGCTTTGGATGAAATGAGCATTCACATGATCCCTTTGGTTGAAATACTAATGCTCCTATTTTATTGTGTAATGACTAACAATTTTAAAGATGAACTCTTGTTCTCAGCCAAAACTTGCAATCTGAGGTTAAATGTCAATATATCAATGAATTTATCTTTCAGGTATTATAGCTGAGTCTTCCCTAATTCTTGCAGTTGAAAAATACCACAACATTTTTGTCTCTTTTTTTCCTTCTGTCTATCCACACTAATTGGTCATAGTAATAATTTTAGGTAGTAGCTTGTGGAACATTATAAATTGTTAAGAGACACTTGACTTTTTAGAGTGAGTAATCAGCAGGAGGGACAAAATGTCTTGAAAGTGGTATCTCTATTTTTTAAAAATCTTACATATTTAGTTACAATTTTTATATTTAGGAAGGAATACCTGAAAGGTAGATACAGATTGCAACGTGCATTTGTATATTTTGACTGTGCACAAAAGTTTATCTTTAAATTAGTAGAAATAGCAACTATAAGGGTGGGGTTAAAATTTAAAATAAACCCATGGGTTGTCTTGCTGCTCCTTAAATAACACACCAGTGATGCCTGTAAACACTTTGTATAGAAAGTATGTGACAATACTTTATTATTTGGCCAAAAGCTTACAACTCTTAGAGGATGGTAGGAAGCTCGATAGCATCCATGCTGCTAAATTCTTAGGGGCCTGGTCCTGAATTATGAGCAGTCACTTATGCTGTGAATTCATATCTGGCTGCTACCTTGTCTTCTACAGATAAGCCCATTTGGCTGCTAAAGGGCTTTTTATTTGTTTTTTCCTCCTGGTGTGAGCATGTATAAACAGCAGGACGTTACATAGAGTAGTAAACAATAAAATGAGGAAAATGCATGAAATCTCAGTATATGGGCGAATAGATCCTTGTTTAATTTATGTAATTAAAGTTGGTAGCATAATGTTTTTGAAACTTTATAGATGTTAATGTGTGAATGTGTGTCCATTTGTGAATCCTGAGAGTTGCCAGCCCTATGGCAATATATTCACATGCTTCTGTTCTCCAATTTTCAGTATTATGGACTACAAATTTTGGAAAATGTGATAAAAACAAGGTGGAAGATTCTTCCAAGGAACCAGTGTGAAGGTAGGAAAATATTTTAAAGAATTAGAAATTCAGAATTTTATTATTCCTGGCATTCTTATCACAGTAAAGTGTTAGAGGGTATGTATATTAGTTTATTTCATCCTAATAACATCTGGAATATGTCTGGAAGTGAATGAAATTTCAGTGTGTGCTCATTCACACTGTTTTAAGCTCAGAAGACTGATAATAATAAATATTACAAATTTAACTGGGCTAAAGAAAAACCCAGTATTAAAAATCTCAACTTTTTTATCTTATGCATTTCTGAGACTCCCTTATGAGACAATAACTTCCAAAATAAGGATTTTCTTTTTTTTTAAAGCATCATACCTCATTACTAATATTTAACTTTAACTTTATGTCTGCAACATACTGGGAAAAAAGTTTTTTTTTAAGAAGCCCAAAGAGGCCGGGTATGGTACCACATGTCTGTAATTCCAGCACCCAGGGGGCTGAGATGGGAGAATGGCTACAAGTTTTGAGGTCATCCTGGACTATACAATACAACGAGACCCAGTCTCCAAAAAATAGGAAACAGGGCCAGGGCTTTAACTCAGAGGTGTGCCTGCTTGGCAAATGAGAAGTCTTGAGTTCAATTCCCGGTACAAAGAAAAGAAAAAAAGAAACAAAATTTAAGAAATGCAAAAAGAAGTTAGTTTCTCAGAATTCTTTGTTTTAGGTGTCACAGTTGTTTTCTCACATATACACCATCACTTACTTGCCTAAAAGGTATAGAGACCTGGACTTTATAATGGGAAATACGTTGCATTTAGAGGCTCTTTTGCTTAGAATATGTTCTCTTTCTTTGGTTATTTATTGATCTTTATGATGCTATGCTTCACTTGGTTTTTCATGATATGGTTACAGTGGGACTGACTTGGAATTCACTCAGCCAGTCTGATTTAAACCCTGACATTGTTTGTATCCCATTTATAGAGTTGACAGTACAGCAGGAAATAATGCCACCCCAAAGAAGCTCCTATTTCTGAAGTGTTTTTATTGTGGTGTGTTAAACTATTTCTGATCATGATCTGTGACTGTGTGGCCCAAATGGATCAATCCTTCATTCCTAGGGATCATTAGTTATCATTAGTTAGTTACTAGTTATCATTCCTAGGGATATTATGGTATAGTCACTTCTTGTTTCTTTGCTGCTTCTGGTGGGTGTGCATTTGTGGTATTGGTGAGAGAACCCATAGGCGTCACGTTGAGCTATACGCAGCCCTTTTTGTAGAGACAAGGTCTTGCTAAATTGCTCAGGTTGGGCTTGAATTTGCCATCCTGCCTTAGTCTCCCAGAGTACTGGTATTGCAGGCATGGGTCACCAGGCCCAGCTTGCTGCTTTGGTTTTATATAAGTGATTTGAGCCCCAGATTTAACTGACCATGGTAATACTATGGCAGAGTGTTATATCTGTACCATTTTAGTGTAATATAATTTAAATGTTTTCATTGATTGATTGATTTTTGGCGCTTAGGATTAACTGAGGACCTTGAGCATGCTAAGCACGTGGTCTACCACTTAGCGACATCCCTAGAAAGAACCTTGCCATGTTTTTAATCATTTGAGTCTTTGCTTATTGTATAGAACTGTAATAGATCCTTTTCCGGTCTTAAGTCTTACAAGATTGAACTAATCAGTTTGTCAGTATCATAATTGTGTTTGTTAGTGAAAAAGTGAAAGGTTCAAGGTCTTCTTTAATATTTGGCATTTTTTGCTTTCATTGTGATATGTTTTGATACTTGTCAGAGAGTCACATTTTCTAAATGTCAAATATATTCTAGGACATACAAAATTGCTTACTTTTACAAGTCTGTTTAATAGCTTGTTTATCTGCCTGTGTTTCCCCTCAAGTTACAGTAATAAGATTCAGTATGTAAACTTTGTAAAAAGCACCTTGTTACTCTTACAACCCACATATCATATAGGGTTTTATAGAGTCTCACTATAAGAACATGGAAAAATGGTTCCCAGAGTGTGTTGAATTCTAGGTTTGTGTATACCTTTAGGTATTTCGTATTTAATAATTTTATTTCATTTATGATATTTGGTCTGATTTTTAGAATATTGGAAGATGAATATAATGCTGTATGAGTTACATAGATGTGTAATATTAGGGGATCTAAGGGACTTTGCATTGAACTACATCGCCACCCCATTTTAAAAATATTTTATTTTTTGAGTCAGGAGCTCACTGCAGTTCTGGCTAGCTTTGAACTCACTATGTAGCCCTGTCCTGCCTCAGCCTCTTGGGTGCTGGGAGTGCCCCAGCTACTTTTCCTTCGACTTTAATTTTGGTATCGGAAGCAAATTAGAATAACCCTTAAATTATGTATTCCCCTTGTCTATAATTGGGGTTCTTTTTTTCCCTTCAGTACTGACTTTGGATCCAGGTCCTTTTTTTTTTTCTTCTTTTTTAAAATTTTATTTTAAAGTGGGTAAAATTAAACAAAACCCAGAACAAAACAGAACATAAGGAAACAATGTAAGAGACAGAGATTTCAAAGCAAGACAACCAGAGATCTTTACTATCTATCATACTGTCTCTTGTTTTCTTCCAAATAGTTGTCCATATCTTCATATACAGTGAGTTTATACAAAACAGTATAGTATAAAACTGATCAGAACTGGATGATGAAGGCATTTTAGGTCTTCAAGATCAGACAATAAGGAAGTCAACAATGGCTGTCATAGTGTCTCTCAGTCTCTTCAAAATAGCTGTCCATACCTTCACATATGTTGAAATTAAGCAAAACAAAACAGACTAAAATCACTCTGAAAAAAGCCTAATAGTATTGCTGGGTTTCACATCATGATGCTACAGAATCAGCACTGGGTACCTTAGTGTGTCTTTTTCTTCAAAGTAGTTGTTAATTTCATTGTGCATTGTATAATCAGTTCTCAGAAACTGTTTAGAAGTTCTATGCATGCATGAGTCTCTCCATGTATATCTATACTTTCTGTATTAGAGGGAAAAACAAAACAAAACAAATTCCTAGTAAAACACAAAATGAAAAAGACATAAAACCACAATACAAGGTGATCTACAATGGTTACTATGATGTCTCTTGTTATCTTCAATAGAATTGTCTATATCATCAGGCATAGTACAATTGAACATAACAATACATAACAATATTAATAAAAACAAAACATTGAAGACATTATAAGACTTCCAAAGCAGGTAATAGTCAAACCAAAGTGGGTATCCTAGTAAATCTTGTTATCCTCAGAGTATGTGCCTATACTCTCAGACTTGATACCATCAATCATAACAGATTTGAATAAAATCAGTCAAGACAAAACAGCCGTCTAACAAACCAGATTCAAATAAGATCATTCATAATAAGACAGTATAAGTAATACAGGGCTGCAGGTTAAATTAATAAGAAATTAAGGATAGTTACCTTCGTATATTTTGCTATTTTTGGAATAGCTGTCTGTGCCCTCAAATCTAGTACAAGTAGACAGACTGTAACAGACTATAATCAAACTGGGTCCTTGTATACAATACACAAACACTTCACTGCTGAGTACATGCCTAACCCTACCGTTATATCTTTTTTTTTTTTTTTTTTTTTTTGTACAAGGAATTGAACTCAGGATCTTGTACTTGCCAGGCCCTGTGCCACTGAGCTATATCCCTGGCCCCTGTCACGTCTTTCAAAGCTATCCTCTCAACTTGTCAACTGTAGTTAACAACCTGTTTACAACTTCCTTAGTGTGTATGTGTTGGTTTACCTGGAGTGTATGTTGCACATCTGCTTTATGTGGAAAGTTACTGAATGTTAATGCTGTGTAAATCTACACCAAAGTATTATGGTTTAGAAAGTATTATGGTTTAGAAAGTAAAATGTATATCTAATACATGAGCAAATTAGGTATATTTGACAAATGCTGCATAAGCAAACAATGAAATGATGATAAAGTTGGACCCTCTAAACAAGCTTTGCACACAAGTGGCAGTGCAGTAATTTGGTGTAATTTATTTATTTATTTTTGGTCTTTTTGAGACAGGGTCTTGATATGGGGTTGAGGCTGGCCTTGGGCTTACTTTGTAGCCCAGGCTGATCTCGAACTAGCCACAGTCTGCCTGCCTCAGCCTCCCAAGTGCTGGGACAGGAGTGAGCCACCACGGCTGGTTACTTTGGTGTATTTTAAAGGACAAGTAAACCTAGTATAGTGTGTGACAGCTCTTTAATTCCAGTTCCTGGGAAGCTGAGGCAGGAGGATTACTTGAGATCAGGAGTTCTAAGACTAGCCTGGACAAAATCACCAACTCTGTCCTGCCCCCATTGCAAAATAGCAGTACATTTTTTTTTTTTTTCAAATCATTTTTGTCTGTTTCAGGTTTTTATCCATAATATAATGTGACTTTTACATGTTCTTCTAGGGCTGATGACATTTTTAATTTCAACCTTTTATCTAGAGTACTTGGCCAGAAAAGTCTAAAGTTTTTGACTGATTTATAAAATCAGGGTAGATGAAGTTGTGCCTTAGTGCAGTAGTGGTAAACCTTTTAGAGCTTTCGATGATACAAACTAGCCCACGGTGGGTGGCATCCACACTATAGGTACGCTACCTCTGCCTTAGTGTGTGTTCTGTACCTGTGGGTCACAGAAGAAATTTCAAAGAGCAAACACACATTGATAATAGTGAGGTAGGACTGCAGCTCAGTGTTAACACGGCTAAGGCCCTAGTTTAAAAAACAGAAAATTGAAAATACTTGATTCTTAAAGACATTTTAATATCAGAATAAAGAGAGATAAGATACAATAAAACTAGTTAGTTAGTTAGTACCGGGGATCAAATCCTGGCGCTTGCCAGGCAGGCACTTATGCCATTGAGGTAAATCCCCGGCCCCAGATGATAAATTTTTTATGAGATGTACTACATGGCTGGGAATCTCAGATTTATGCCTGAAAAATATCTTACTTGGCCTGCACATCACGGTGCGGAGAGTCCTTCAGAAAGGGGGCCACCATCTGACCCCTCGTGGAACACATGTTCTTGGCAGTAAACCATTCTTAGAAGACCTGCTTCTTGGTCGGGGTTTCCTACACGGCAGAGCAGCTTCCTTGCCACGGTCAGTTGAAGGTCAGCAGGTCAGCCCTCCACACAACTGTTTGAAAAAGAAAGCAAAATGTCTTACTTGGTTTGTTTTTATGCATTTTTCGGCTCTTCCTCCTTCCCCTCCATAAAATGTACCACCACATTTGGCTATTGTTTCTTTTTGTTTTGTTGTTTTCACTTTACTCCCCCTAATCTCAAACTGTAAGCTCTATAGTAGGGATCAGAAAATGTCTTTGTTGCATTCTCATGGCTTGGTGAAGAGGTGTTTGTCACAGAATTATTCAGTTTATGAGTTGCATTTAATACTGAGTTTGTATTCCCCAATTTAATTCTGTTCTCTATTTTAAGGGGCTTACACATTTCTGGAAGTTTTTGATGTGTGTGTGCTGATATTGAGATTGTTTGTTTGTTTGTTTTGGTTTTTTTCCTGTGGTACTGAACATCCAACCCAGGACTAACCCAGGTCCTGGTACACACTAGACAAATGCTATACCACTGAACTATCTCTAAACCTAACCTGTAAATTTTGGAACTGGATCTTAAGTTGTTCTGGCTGGCCTCAGTTTTTTGGGTGGGAGGTATTCTGTTTGAGACAAGGTTTTACTATGCAGTTGAGGTGGCTGGGAACTCACTTTGTATCCCAGTCTGGTGAACTTGTGGTGATCCTCCTGCCTCAGCCTCCCCAGTGCTGGAATCACTGATGTGTACCACCACAACCAGCCATATTTTTGGTGAGGAAATTTTAGTAATGTGAAGAGGAAGAATTTCCAAATAAGGAGTACTTGTTGTTCACTTAAGTCTTAGAGTAACTCTAGGACTGCCAATGATTTTAATTCTGTCTTAGCAGTACACAGAATTCTGTCTTAACTATACATGAGAGGCATGAGCTAGGCATCTACCCCGCCCCTGCCCCCTGCCTCTCTTTTTGAGACAGGGTCCCTTATGTAGTGTGGGTCCAGACTGGCCTCAAACTTGGCCATCCTCTTGCCTTAGCCTCCCAAGTGCTAGAATTACAGGTGTGTACCACTGCGCCCAGTAAATCCACTTTTTTTTTTTTTTTTTTTTTTTTTGTACCAGGGATTGAACTCACCACTTGCACTGGCCAGGCAGGCATTTACCACTGAGCTAAATCCCTGGCCCTAAATCCACATTTTTAATGAATGGAGCCTCCTTGAAAAAGTCATCATGAAGTCAGGAATTTCTTTTTCCTTACTGGAAAAAGAAATGACTTTATAAAGAGTAATTGTTGTGTTAATTTATGATAACAGGGTCTTACTATGTGGCTTAGGCTGGCTTTGTACTCTGTTCATAGCCCAGGTTAGTCTTGAATTGGTGCTGCTGATCCTCCTGCCTCAGCCTCTCAAGGGCTGGAATTACAGATATGCAGCACCACACTGGGCTAAGAATGGTGAATTTATTTAGAAAGTCAAAAGACAGGAAGTTTGGAACATTTCATAAGTTTAGGTGTTAAAAAGTAGTTAGTCAAGTAAATTTTCAAAGTTGTTAAATTGTGTCACCTAATCAACATCAAAGTTTGTCAGTTCTCCTTTGCAGTGAGATGGTGTCTTTTTATTTATTAGCAGTATAATCTTGGGTTAATTGTTTTGGCCCCCTCCCCTTTTGGTTTTTTAAGACAGGTTCTTAATATGTAGCCCAGGCTGGCCTCAAGCTTGTGATGATCCTACCGTAGCCCCCCCAAATGGTAGGATTATAGATGTGCACCACAATGCCTGGTTTATTTTACTTCCTTGAAAGAATCTTGGCAGAGTAGTCAGTATAGGTTTCTAGTTTTCACAGATTTTTTTGAGATGAGCTCTTAACTGGCTGGCCCAAACTCCATAGAGACCAAATGGTCCTCATGCCTCAGCCTACTTTGTAGCTGGGAGTGCAGGCATGTGACACTGTGGCTTCCATTTAAAATTGGTTTTTTTACTTGTGCAAAACCATTGCTGTAATTGAAATCTACCTGCACTTATCTTTTATCTTCACTGTGCCTTCCTCCATGTGTTTACTGTCACTAAGGGTGAAATAGTTAATCATATGGTAGATGCAAGGTTAAATGCCCCATTTTCCAGCATGACTGTCATTTTATATTCTCACCAGCAGCATGCTTCACATCTTGAATGGCCTTTGATATGGTCAGTTTTCTAGTTCCATTATATTGCCTATATAGTGATGTCTAGTTGCAGTTTTCATTTCCATCTCTAGTGACTAATAGTGTTATGAATCCTTTAATATCATCCTTACAAGGATGCCAGTGTGTTCTTTGAAGAACCTGTTCAAAAATACAACCACTATCACCTGCCCCATTGCTGCGTAGTGCTGGCTGGCCTCAGTCTTGTAGTTACCCTTTGCCTCAGCCTCCCAAGTGTCTAGATTACAAGCTTGAGCCACTGTTGCCAATGCCATATTTTTCACTAGGCTACTTCCCTTATCCAAAGGTTTCTTTGTTGTTTAGATACAGGAGTTTGTGTGGTTTGGTTTGGTTTGGTTTTGGTTTTTTTTTTTTTTTTAGACAGTGTCTTGCTGTGTAGTCCAGGCTTGCCTTGAATTCTTTATGGAGCCCAGTCTGGCCTTAGAATTTATAACAATCCTCCTGCCTCAGCCTCTTCTTAGTGCTGGGATTGCAAGCATGTGCCACTATGCCATGTATTTTGTCATACATGAGTATTTTGTCATAGGTGTTTCATGAAGCATTTTTCTCTTTGATTTTTGTAATGATACCTTCCAAAGAGCAATTCTTGATGAACTTGCTTATTGATATTCTTTCCATTGTATAATTCATGCTTTCATGTCTTACTCAAAAATCTTTCCAATCCAAAAAAAAGTCTTTCCAATCAAAGGTCATTAAGATTTTCTAGATTTTGGGGGGTTTTTTGTTACTTTTTTTTTTTTTTTTTTTTTTTTTTTTTTTTTTTTTTTTTTTTTTGTATTGGGGATTGAAATGACCTCCCACTTGCCAGGCAGGCACTTAAGCCACTGAGCTAAATCCCCAGCCCTACTGTTTTGTTTTTGAAACAGCGGCTCACTGTGTAGTTCAGGCTGATTTTGTACTCACTGTATCCAATGTTGTCCTCACACTCAATCCTCTTAACTCAGTCTCCCTCCCTAGAACTGGGATTACAGCCAGTGTGCTACCACACCTGGCGCGTGCCTCGTTCTTCCCCTTCCCAATTCCCCATTCTCCATTTCCCATTCTCTATTCTTTTTTTTTTTTTCCTGAGCTAAATCCTCAGCCCCTCTCATTCCCTATTCTCTTCTATGACACAGTCTTGACCAGTTGCTTGGCTGGGCTCAAATTTGTGATCTGTCTTGGCCTTCCTGAGTGCTGAGGTTACAAAGGGTCTCACCACTCTCAGCTGACTTCCTGAAAGTTTTATTCTTTTAGTTCTTACTTCAAAATCTATGATACATTTTGTTAGATTTTTTTTATATATGACGAGGTTAGGATTGAGATTAATCTTTTTGTGTAGGGTATTCAGTTGTTCAGCACCCTTTTTTAAAGGAAAGATTGGGGGCTGGGATTTAGCTCAGCAGCATAAGCACTTGCATTGCAAGTGTGCGGTCGTGAGTTTGATCCCGGTACCGATTTAAAAAAAAAAAAGATTATTTTCTTCATTGAATTATCTCACTTTTTAAAAATTAGTTAACCATGTATGCATGGGTCTGTTTTGATCCACTTTTCTATTTTGATGCCAATTTACAATGTCTTCATTAGTGAGGTATATCTTTGGTCTTTTTGAGACGAGATTTCATTATGCAGTTCTCACTTTGTGGCCCAGGTGGCCTTGAACTCTCAGCAGTCCTCCTGCAATAAAGTATGTTGTGAAATCAGTATTCTCTTTAACTTCCATTGTTAAATTTTTGGTTATTGGAGCTAGATGGAGAAGTATTTAATCCCAGCACTCAGGAGGCAGGAGGATCACAGCAAGTTTGAAGCCAGTCTGAACTACACACCAAGACCTTGTCTCAAACCAAAAAGTAAAATAAAAGTTTTGTTATTGGTCCTTTGATTTTTCTTAAAATCTGCAAATTTTGTTAGGCGAAATTATTTATTTGTTTGGGTTTTTTTTTGGTACCTTGGATTGAACTCACAACCTTGTACTTGGCAGGTAGGCACTTAGGCCGCTGACCCAGCCCCTGTTAGGCAAAATTTTGATAAAAATTCTGCTGAAATTTGAGACTGTTGGATGTGTGGATCTATTTGGAGAAGATTGACATCCTAAGAATATCTAATCCATGAACACACAATGTATAGTTTCTTTTCTCTTCTTTTCTTTTCTCTTCTTTTCTTTTCTTTCTGTCTTTGGTACTGGTGATTGAACTCATGACCTCATACTTGCCAGGCAGGTGCTTAAGCCACTGAGCTAAATCCCCAACCCTATTTTCAAATAATTTAAGATTTTGCCATAACACATCCTATAGAATATGGTGTGGTTTTGGGAAGAAGGTGTTTTTCTCTCCATTTTGTGGTGCAGGTGTGGTGCAAGAATTAATAGACAGTTCTTGGTACCATTGAGCTACATCCCAACACCAAGCTATAATGTTTGAAAAGGGCACAAGTAGTACTTCATTTGTGTAATGTCAGAACTGACAGCCATCCCTATTTGTATTTCTTGCTAATAATATATCATGAAGAGATAATAAATAATTAGTATTGATTATATTTTATATTTAAAATATGACTAATTTCCAGGTATTCTGTTACATTTAAGCAGGAGTGAATTTTGTTCAGTAGTAATATAAACTTGATTTCTTTGTTAGTTATTAGAAAGGTACACTGATTTTATTAAAATCTTTTGTTTTCCAATACATTTAACATTTATTTGGTGCTGCTTTGGGTGTTGAACCCATTGCCTTTGGCTTGCTAAGAAAGTGCTCCACTACTGGGCTCCTGCCTAGGTTTTTGGAGGGGCTTGGGTAGTTTGGTGTTTTGTTTTAGTTTTTTGTATCAGGAATCTTAACTCAGGACCTTGTTCTTACAAGGCAGGCGCTGTGCCACTGAGGTAAATCCATGGCTATTCTGGGTTTTTAAAGACAGTATCAGTAGATTGCCTGGGCCCGATTTGAATTTGAGATTCTTCTACCTCAGTCTTCCAAAGTATTTAGGATTATAGGCTTGTACCATCACATCTCACTCCATTTAACCTTTTTATACTTAAAGTGTATTAATACCGTACAGTGGTGGTGAACCTGTTGCCCACATGCCACAGCAAGGTGTGCATATCATTGAAGACTCTAAAATGTTCACCATCAGATGGCGTAATGTAATGGTATATGCATTTGTTGTACTGTGCAGCCATTAAACCTGAACTCCCTGTGACCCTTTTTCCCTAGGCACAAGTAACTATTTTCTTCCTGTCTTGATTCTTGTAGGTGAAATGATATATTTCTTTGTGCCTGGTTTTTTTCACTTAGGAAATGTTTTCAGTGTTTAGACGTGTTACAGAATATATCAGAGTTTGCTTTCTTTTTTTGCAAAAAAAAAAAAGGCCTCAGTAAAATTACATTGTATGTGTATTTTATTTTGTTCATCCATTGATGGATGTCGGATTGTTTTCATCATTTTACTATAATGAATAAAGCTGTTATCTGCTTTAATTATCTCTGTAGATATTAGTGTTACTGTATCTGTTTGAACTGTTTAAGAATGATGAATGTTGCCAGGTGTGGTAGTGCATACTTGGAATCTTGAAAGGCAGAGGGAGGAGAATCGCCTTGTTTGGGACCCACCTGTACTACGTGGTGAGACTATCTCAAAGCTCAAGAATGATTATGTTAACCTAGGTGTGTTGGTGAATGCTTGAAAACATGGCACTTAGAAGACTGAGGGAGGCACACTACAATTTCACCTACATATGGGAGCCTTAGTTTTAGTTTAAGAACTCCTGTTTAGAATTTGGCTGTTTTTTTCTCTCAATTATATTGTTGAGTGAAGAGTAGGAAAAATATTCTGTATTTTCTTAGAGACCATTTTGCTGAACATCAATCTTGGTGCTTTAAAATGGATGTATTTGTAATAAATATTAAGTCATAGGTGACCTTCGCAGAGAAATACTCAATTTACATTTTTGTAGCTTATTTGGTTAAAAGATTTTACTTTATTTTTGTCTTTTTGTGACAGGGTCTCAGAATGTAGTTCAGGCTGACTTTGAACCCACTTTGTAGCCCAGGCTGGTCTTGAACTCAAAACAGTTCTCCTGTCTCAGCCTCACGAATGCTGGGATTACAGGTGTGTGCCACTACACCCAGTGGTAAAAAGATAAAGTGAAACTGGATATACACTATGTTAACTCATAATAGTTGGAAACAGATTGGATCTAATCATTCTCCCTATTTTGTAGAGTATGTTTGTGGGTAGTGTGTTAGGGCTTTCCCATTCTCTAAAGGGAGAATTGTAATGTTCAGGGGTTTTTTTGTACTAATTTAAATAATTCACCCATGAATACTTTCTTTTCTTTGCTGTTTTTGTTTGTTTGTGTCAGGAATCAAACTTAGCCTTCTGCTGACCAGGCAGGTACTTGTGCCACTGAGCTAAACCCCTGGCCTTATGAATGCTTTATTGTCTCCTAATAAATGCAGTTCTTTATTTGAAAGTGTCATGACAAAATCTTCTCTCAGAAAGTAACCTGGGCATGGTAGTGTGTACCCTATAACCCACTCTGGGAAGTTCAGCCAGCTTTGGCAGTTTAGCAAGACTGTCTGGGAGGGCTTGGGATGTAGCTCAGTGCAAAGGGCCTGTGTTAAATTACCAGTACCACTAACATTAGATTACATTAATTAGGGCTGGGATGTGGCTCCGTGGTGAAGCTTTTTTCTAGCATATGTGAGAACCAGGATTCAGTCCCTACTGCCACCACTAAAAAGAAACTATTTAGGCCTAGCTGCTCATAACTTTTACCCCTGTCAAGTATGCAGTGTTTGCAGGGATTCCCAAGGGATTATTATGACTTGATAACTTGCATGATGTGCATTTTATATGTCAGCATGGGGTTTAATTCTCATCTTTTGTCTAGCTAGAGTTAGTACTCTTCAGTTGATAGTTTTGGGACTTTTTGGTGGTGGTTTTAGTTGTTCTTGTTTACTATTTCGTAGCCCTGGGGATGAAAACTCAAGCTATACCCCCAAGCAAACACTGCTGTTTGTACTGTGTTTTTGGTTTGGTTGTTGCCGTTTGCAGTGCTGGTGATCAAACCCAGGGCACTCTACCATTGAGCTACATCCCCATACTTTTGTTTTGCTTTTCTCTGTGAGAGGGGAGTCTTAATTACCCAAGACTCAAACTTGTTAGGCTCCCTGAATGTTGGAATTACAGGCATGTGTCATAGTACCCAGCTATTTTTTAGTGTTTGTATTCAAAAAGACACTGTCAAAGTTTGACAGTAGAGTTGAATTATTCTATTAATACTTTGAATTAGAGGGGAACTGGGGATTGAACCCTGAGTCCTGGGCAGACTAGCCAGGTACTCTACTACCGAGCTATATCCTTGGCCTAATCTTAATTTTGATAAGGTTTCCTTAAGTCAGTGGTGGCAAATGTAAGGCATATATGCTGCAGCAGGCTGTAACCATTGAAAGCTCTAAAAGGTTTGCCAATGACAGCCTTTAATTATCCAGGTTCATATTGAGTTTGGAATTTTCAGTCCTCCTGCCTCAGCCTACCAAGTAGGTAGGATTGCAGACTTGTGCTGCTATACCCGTCTTGCTACTGTACCCATCTTGAAAAATCACTAGCTTTGGAGATTATTTTTTTCCCCTAGTGTGTGAAGTTAGTTTTGAGGCCCATGTGCAGTAAACATGCTTTCTACAACTGAGCAGTACCCAGAGGTCTTTATTTTTTCATACTGAGAGTAAGAACTTTGGACATAAGAGCGAGGCTCTCATGAATAGAATGAGTGCCCTCACAAAAAGGACAAGAGAATCTGGCCTTTTTTGCCTTTCTCTCCCTCTGATATATGTGATGATACAGCAATGAGAATCAATTTTAGTAGCAGAGACTAGCTGGGTATGGCAGTGCATACCTGTAATTCAAGACACAATTGTACAAAATAAATAAAAAAAGAGAAACATTGCCCAGCATTATGATGCACACTGTCATGCCTAGCAATCAATCTGAGGCAGGAGGTTTGCTGCAAGTTTAAGACAAAGGGAAACACTGTCTTTGGTTAATCATACTAAGCCCTTTCCAGACACTAAATGGGCTGATGTGTTGACTTTTGATTTTCCAACCATAAGGGAAGTTAATTTCTTTTCATTTAAAAGTGAGAGAAAGAAAAGAAAGTGAGGAATACACTTGGGTTATTAGGCTGCAAAATCAGCATAGGAATCCTTTGAAAAATCTTGATTATATAATAACTATGAAAAAGGTAATTGTACTTGTCAAAAACAAACCATTGAAACTTATTGTCGAAATAGTCTTGCTTTCTCTACAATGTTTCCTGTTAGGATTTTCTAAGAGTTAGAAAGCTGCTGGGTATCCTAGCTTCATATACATTTTCTGAGTACTTGAAGAAAATACTTTCAGTTTAATATAAAGTCCATTTTGTAACTGACAGTCACTAAATAGAGACTAGGAATGTGTCATCTTCTGTTAAGTACCTCATCATTTTCTGTAGAATTGCATGCTAAACTCTTCGGCTACATAGAAAAATTCACATTCTGTGCACCTCTTTTTAATTGCATCATTGTGTATGTAAATTTGGTCTGTAAAACTTTTTTGAGGTATTAGGTAATGAGCCCAGTGTTTGCACTGAGCTGGACTCAAAACTTGTGATCTTAACAAGTGTGATAGCACATGTGTGTAATCCAAGGTTTCAGGAGGATTGCCATGAATTCGAGGCCAGCCTGGGCTACATATGTAGCAAGACATAAGAAAAAAAAGTCAAAAGGAAAAAAAACTCAAAACTTGGGATCTTCTTCCAGAGTGCTGGGGTTACAGATAAGAATTTAAGGAATAAATTAATGGTATTTGATCAAGTAAACCTTGTACCTATCAGTAGGAGATTTTAGGCATGTGATCAAAAAGTAGTGAGTTTTATGTATGGCTTCAGGATTTTTTGCTCAGTGACAGGAAATTTAACGTTTTTGTACCCTTGTTTGTGTGTGTGACACGGGGGATTGAACTTGGCCTCAAGCACAACAAATTCTCTAGTACTGAGTAATAATCACAGCACCCTGTTTTTAACTGTATTCCTCAAGTTCTGCGTTGTGGTGCAGCTAGCCACAGTTAAAAAAGAAACCGAGAAGGCCAGGTGCTGCTATGATCCTTACACATGGAAGGTTGAAGCAGGAAGATTGCTACAAGTTCAGAGCCAGCCTTAACTATGTAGATATAGATGTAGATACAGAAAAACTCTGTCTTAGGCCACCCCTGGGGGAAAAAAAAAGGAAAATTTTTTCATCTGGTCAGGCAGTGTTGCATGCCTACAATTCCAGCTGTTTAGAAGATTGAGTCACAGGAGACACAGTTTCAAGGCCTGTCCTTGGACAACATAAGACCCTGTTTCAAAATAGACTAAAGAAAGAATTGGTGATACAGTTGTGGTTCAGTGGCAGAACACACACATGCCCTGGGTTTAATCTCTGATATGAGCGAGGTGGGTTGGGGTGTATCTATATCAAGCATGCACCAACTTTTTAATTTTGCCCTAGTGACTATAACTATGTAATGGTTAGCTTATATTAGGTATTGGAAGTCTATGGAGACAACCAAATGGGCACACATCTATAATCCCAGTACTCGGAAGGCTGACGCAGGAGGATTCCTGTGTGTTTAAGGCCAGCGTATACTACATAGCTAGACCCTGTCTAAAAACAAAGAATCCAAAGAAGTATATTGGGATGATTTAAGAAAGGATCTGGATAGATGATATGCAAATACTAGACCATATTATATAAGGGACTTAAGCACCTGACGATTTTAGTATCTGTGAGCATCCTAGAACCAGTCCCCTGTGGATACTGAGGAATAACTAACAGAAGAGTTGAAGGATTAGTTTGGTCCTGTTTCCTTATTTCTAATTTTTCCAAAGCTGTACTAGTACCTTTAAGATATTGTCTTGTTCCATAGGGCAGATTTATACTTAATAAAAATACTGAATCTCTTTTTTTTTTTTTTTTTTTTTTTGGTACCGGGGATCGAACTCACGACTTCACGCTTGCCAGGCAGGCGCCTAAGCCACTGAGCTAAATCCCTGGCCCAATACTGAATCTCTTAATAGTATATTGTCAGTTATTTAATCAGAATATATTTTTTCTTTTTAAAAGGCTTGATGCTTATTGAAAGGTTTTATGTTTTATTTTTTTGGTAAGGGCTGATCTGTAAAGAATAGGGTCTGCACCACCAAAATTATTTTGCTTATTAAGAACACAAGGAAAAATGACATTGTGGTACTGAGGATTGAACCCAGTGTCTTTGCACAAAGTTATATCTTTAGACCTTTTTTATTTTGAGATAGTGTTTCACTTAAGTTGCCCAATTTCAACCCTAAATTGTGGTCTTCCTGCTTTAGTCTCCCAGAGTGGGACAAGCATGCTATACCCACAGCAATTCTGTCAGCATTTTGTTCCCTTAAAGTTGGCTTTACAGTACTGCTGATTGTGAATGAGTAAGGTGTGTGCGTGTGTTTGTTTGTTTTAACACAAGGACTTACTGTGCAGTTGAACTCAGTGATGTTTGAGCCTCAGCCTCCTAGTTGCTGGAATTACAGATGTGTGAGCCACGAGGCCTGGCTGATAACTATAGTTTTGGGTGAAGCGACCTGTAGTAGGTGGTCATCAGATTGAGTTATGCAATCTAAGATCAAAGGCATGATGCCTTATTTGCTTAAAGCATGTGTTGTACTATTAAAGTATGCCCAGGTAAAGAGCATTAGAAACAAAAACTTTACTATACTATAGAAATAAAAAGTTCAAATTTCTAGAATTTAAGTCCATGAAGTCTAATTGGGTAGGGTGGGTGGCACACACCTGTAATTCTAGTGCTCAGGAGACTGAGGCAGGAGGATCACTGTGAGTTCAAGGCCAACCTGAACTCCGCATAGTGAAATCCTGTGTCAAAAAGATGACAAAACAAAAAAAAAACTAACAGATGGGGCAGGGCGTGTAGAGTACAACACTTGCCTAGCATACTTAAGGCCCTACCCCTGACTCCCAAATTTCAACTGATGCATGTAAACATTGTACTTATTACATACCAGTATCATGGGTATTTTTGATCCCTTGAAACATTTAAGACCACAGCGGCATGTGCAATGGTTCAATGTGCAATGGTTCTTCACTCTGGGAGTCTGAGGCAGGAGGATTGAAAAATTGGAGGTCTCATCTAGGCAATTTTTAATTCAGCTATACCCTGTCTCAGAATAAAGGAGGCTGGGAACATAGCTGAGTGGTATAGCATCCCTGGCTTTAATCATCAGTGGGGTAAAGGATACAGTTTCTTGCATAAAACTGCTGTGGAATTAAGTATCTTATAAGATAGCTTTGTTTTGTTTTGGTTTTTTTGTACCAGGAATCAAACTTACATCTTGTGCTTTCCAGGCAGGCATAGTGCCACTGAGCTATATTCCTGGTCCTAGGATAGCAGTGTTTAGACCTGTGTTCTATTACAAGTTAATTTAAAAACAAAAACAAAAAAACAGTTATAGTGTCATAGGTATATAATCCCCATCATTCTGGCTTATTAGGCAAATTGGAGCCTAATATGCACAATTTAGCAACTCAATGATACGATGTTTCAAAACCAAAAAAACTGCTGGAAATGTAGCTCTGTGAAGGCTTTGAGTTCCAACTCCACTAACACCCCCCACATACACACCAAAAACCCCCATATTTAAATGTAAATAGGGGCTGGGGATTTAACTCAGTGGCTTAAGTACTTACCTGCTAAATGCAAAGTTGTGAGTTTGATCACCAGTACAATAAATAAATAAATAAAGTGTTCTAGCTTACTTTCCAAAAAGGACAAAATTGGTGATGAAATTAGTTTGTTATCTGATTTTACTCTGCCCTCTCCTAAGTCTTGAAGATTTCTCAGTGTGCTATTATTAAAGTACTCATTTTTACCAATTATGTGCATTTTCTAAAATAGGAATTAAAAAATATGTTGTTGGACTCATTATCAAGACCTCATCTGACCCAACTTGTGTAGAGGTAAGAGTGCTTTCTCTATTTCATCTAGACTAGAATATACTTTATCATATATGTATGTATAAACATACACACACTTACTTACATAGGAGCAAAAATCATTCTTTCCTAGGAATATTTCTTGTGCTTTTGTTACCTCTGTTTTAGGACCTCATTTAATCTGACACTCCACCCCTGTTTTTTTCTTTAGAAGGAAAAAGTATACATTGGGAAGCTAAATATGATTCTTGTTCAGGTAAGCTTCAATTTTTTTTACTCACAAGAATAGAAAGTTTCAATCATATTTATTTGAATATAATATCCAAGCTGTCCTTATAAAAATAAAGTAAATTAACGTATTGCAGAAGTAGTGGTTCTAGGTGGGTATGGATGCACATGCCAGTGGTCCTGTTACTTGGGAGAATGAGACAAGAAGATCACCACAAGTTTGAGGCAAACCTGGGCTATATAACGAGACCTTGTCTCAAAGGAAAAGAGACAAAGAGTAGTGCTGATCTAACAACTATTAACTATTAAAACTGACTGCCTTAATATTTGAAATGATTAATTTGCTCTGGTGTAGGAATCATCAGATATTACAAAACTATCAATTACATACCTCTAATGTGAACTGAATTTTTATTTTCTTTTGTTTTTTGAGAAAGGGCTTCACCATGTACTTCAAGATGGGCTTGAATGTGATAGGTAGCCCAAGCTGGACTCAACCTCACAGTGATCCTCCTGCCTCAGCCTCTGGAGTGCTAGGATTACAGGGGTGCACTACCATGTAGGCTTGGATTTCATATTTGTCTGTATGGCTATTAGATTCTTTCAGATACTCTCATTTTTTGATACTGTGTTATTACTTCTTATATGATCTTATCTGAATCTTAGAAAATACCTGAGAGATCCCTAGCTTACACATACATACATATTTTAAATGTAATACAATCTATTAGGCTTTTAGTAAAAGAGTCAATCCTTAGTTACAGCCATTCTCTTGTTTGAAATTTTCATGTCCACATCTTAGAATAATTTAGGATCAGATCTTAGTTGTAGTTTATAGGTGGAATACTTGCTTACCATGCAGAAAGCCCCAGGTTTGATTATTTTCAGCATTGTAATGAAAGATTAATCCAAGACTTAGATTTTTCTCAACGGAAATCTGCCATTATGGTCTTTTTCTTTTTAGTATGCTAGGGATTGAACCCAGAGGCACATAAATGGCTGCGTGATAACTTTTAATCAGTGAAATAAACCCCTAGTCCCAAAAATTTGTCTTAACCTATCACCATTTATTACTTAGTTAGAGCTTGGTATTGCCTAGGATAATTTACACATGCCTGTCAGATAAATATTGATATCATAAACCTAGATGAGGCCAGTGATTGGAATAATTGAGTGGGTTCTTAGGATGTTTAGGACACAGGACTTGATCTGTTTCATTTTCTACCCAGTGTATTCTGTAGTGGTGTATTTCCAGCCATAATAGAAGAGAAAGCAGTGGTTAACTTCTTTTTATCTAGTAACATACAATTTCGTTCAAAGATTGTTTTGCCTTTGACAAGTGACAAGTGAAATGAAATGAATATTCATGTTTTATTTTAGATACTAAAGCAAGAATGGCCCAAGCATTGGCCAACTTTTATCAGTGACATTGTTGGAGCAAGTAGGACCAGTGAAAGTCTGTGTCAAAATAATATGGTGATTCTAAAACTTTTGAGTGAAGAAGTATTTGATTTCTCTAGTGGACAGATAACTCAAGTAAAAGCAAAGCATTTAAAAGACAGGTAAGTAATGATTTTGTTTTATAATTTTTGCAACAATTTCTCTATTTCAAGTGACTTTAAGTGAATTGTAAATATTTAATAAATTGATCAGTAATGTGTACATGTGACTTTAACAAATTAAGTCCTAAAGGGGCTCAGTGTCAGTCTATCTAACAGAGTCCCAAAGTGTTAGAGGTGTTTGTGCTTCTGTGAGATTTGGTATTCGCATTTACTAGATAAAAGTTTGTTCGAGTTGTTATGAATGGAGGAAACTTTTACCTTTATGTATTTACACTAGCCAAAGAATATATAGTTCTACAGCATGGAATAACAGTATTTTAGGACTTTAGATGTGTAGTTATTCCATTTCTGTTCCTTTGTGGATGCACTATCCACATTTTTTTTTAACTTGAGATCAAACAAGACCTCAAAATACAATCTTGAATGAAAAAGTCTCAGGAATAAACTTTGACACCATTTTACACAGGGCATAAATCATCACTTTGTCCAGCATTCTATCTATATAAACATACATACATACCTTTTAGCCATCTTGGTCTGGCTCAAACCTTGCCAAATTACAGTCCTTGTAATTAACTCTTTACTAATAATGGTTTCAAGCACAGGAGTAGATGTTGGCATTATACATGCTAAGGTGAAGCTGTAATATTAATGTGTCAAGTGGAAAGATAAAGATAGACCATGTTCACATAACTGTATGTGTATGTATATATTTATATATATTGGGGAGGAGTGTTTATCATGGGGGAGGACCTCAGGACCTTGTGCTTGCCAGGCAGGCACTGTGCCACTGAGCTGTATTCGTGGCCTCAACAGTATATTCTTGACATTTTTTAAATAATTGTTGTTACTCTTTCTTAGTGTACCTCAGTTGATGTAAATGTTTATTATAGGTATGTGTATATAGCAGAAAACAAAAGGTATTTATAGGATTCAGTGATATCTATGACTTTAAGCATCTACTTGGAATCAAAGTCACTGCTTTGAAATTACTTAAGAGTAAACATTGAGGGGAAAACCAGACTCCAAAGATATGAATGTGATCTTATGGCACTCTTATGAGTGATTGTAGGTTTAATAGCTTGCTAGTTTTTGTTGAAGTTACTGATGCTTAGATGTGTTTATTGGGGGTAGTTCGGGAGTTTTCTTTTTTTGTTTGTTTGTTTTTCTTTTGAGACAGGTTCTCTCGCTATGCAGTTTAGGCTCACCTTGAGCTCACTTGGTAGCCCAGCCTGGTCTCAAACTCACAGTGATCCTCGTGCCTCAGCCTCCTGAGCACTGCAATTACAGGTGTACGCCACCATGCCCAGCTGCTTAGATATGTTTAAAAAGTAGCCTTTGGAATCTTTAAGGACCCAATTATTGAAGATTTTTAATTGCTTTAGACTATGAATAATTTTTATAGTCTAATACGGTATTGTTTATTTCTGTGTCTTCTAAATGTGATTTTTTTTTCCAGCATGTGCAATGAGTTCTCACAAATATTTCAACTGTGCCAGTTTGTGATGGTAAGTGCTTTTAGTGTCTTTTATTGTTTGTGATAGTCTTGCTGTGTAACACAGGCAGGCCTGGAACTCAACAGTCTATCCTCAGCCTCCCAAATGGAGGGATTACAGGTGTATACCACCACACCCTCCTTTAGGTTATATTTATTTATTTTTCTGTTGGGGATAGAACCCGGGTTCTTCCCACTGAGCTACATCTCATGCAGGGGTAGGGGAGTATAAAGTCTGTATGTACGTATTTTGAGACACAGTGTGTTAACTTGCTAGACATCCCAGGCTGGGCTTAAATTTGTGATCCTCTTGCACCAGCCTCCCAGAGTGATGGGATTGCAGGTGTGTACCATTGTGCCTGGTGTATTTCCTTTTTTATACATTAAGAATTAAAGGAAAATATTTACAGATAGGTTATTGTTACAGGAAAATTCACAAAATGCTCCACTTGTACATGCGACATTAGAAACATTACTGAGGTTTCTGAACTGGATTCCACTGGGATATATTTTTGAGACCAAGTTAATCAGCACATTAATTTATAAGGTAAATGTATATTTCTGTCATTTGTGTCTGAATTCTTGTGTACAGTCTTTGTTCCTGGATAGCTTTCTTTATTCAAAACTAAAACCAGCAACCTTGTTTGAAAGAACCTTTGCTTAGTTACTAATACAATGTAGTATTTGACCCAGGTCTTAGAATCTTATGATTCTGTTAGATAATATAAATCACAGTGATGTAGTTCAAGTGGTATTTATATAAGATGAAAAGTCTTTTGCAGGGTAGGGGATTTTATTTTTGAGACAGAATCTCACAAAAATCACCAGTTCGCATAGTCTAGGATTGAATTTGCAGTCAGTCCTGTTTTGGCCTCCCAGAGTACTCAGATTACAGGCATGGACTACCATGCCCAGCTAAAATTTTCAGTCAGTAGTGTGTAGTTTCTTCATATATTTCCATAATTGTTCCCTCCATAAATAATATTTAATATGCAGTTGTAGTACCTTGACACATGTGCAATAAATTTTATATTTAATTATATCTTACAAAAGCTCAGACCATTGTAATTTTTTTTCTTTTTTTGTTGTTTGGCTTGCCAGGCAAGCATTGTGTCACTGAGCTGTATCCCCAACCTGTAATTTAATATTTATAATTCCAAATATGTCTATTTTCAAAACTTAGAGTGCTTACCAAATTATCATCCATTCTCAATGGTTATAGTTTCTCAGTAGAAGATGAAAGAATCACTTTTTCCATGCCCTCATTAATTCTAGGTATGTTGACCATCACCTAAAATCCTAAGACATAAAAATGTGTCAGATGCTGTTACACTGCTCAGAAAATATAGTATCCCTAAAAATCATATATATACTGGGAAAATTAAGACACATCAGGCTCATTATGTTCCATGAAGCACTTATCATCACACAGTGACTAGATAATGAAACCATACATCACCCTCTCAGTTTTGTATTGTTATCTTCTTCCTGTTTAAGTCCTTAAATCCATGTTAATTGTTCATTTTAAAGTATGTTTCATGCTATTTCAGTTTATGATTTTTTAAAATATATATATACAGTTCCTGAATGTTCCAATGTTTCGGAATGTGTCTCTGAAGTGCCTCACTGAGATTGCTGGTGTGAGTGTAAGCCAATATGAGGAACAATTTGTAACACTATTTACATTGACAATGATGCAGCTAAAGCAGGTAATACACCATGTTTTTAAAAATTGAACAGTTTTTAGTGCCTTAGAAAATGTTGAACTTAAGTTGAGCTGTTTTAGCAGTCTACTTTTTTATAGGTTGGCTGTAATGTGGTTTATATCTGCATTTTATGTACTGTATATTGCATGAAAGCAAAAGGTATGGTAGGGTTTGAACCCAGGATGTTGCTCATGTTAGCTAACACCCCCAATCCTGTAAAGTAGAAAATTCCATGAGCATACTGAAAATTCCTTCTAATCAAGATTTGGGGAGTATTGTGCCAGTCTGTTTCTACAGAGTTTGTGAAGGTCTTAACTGTGCAATGAGAAACCTGAGAATTGTTACCAGATCTGTCTTTGATACTATGAAGAAAAATGTTTATTATTTTACAAAACATAGGTTTGTTTTTCAACTTTTGCAGATGCTTCCTTTAAATACTAATATTCGGTTTGCTTACTCAAACGGAAAAGATGATGAACAGAACTTTATTCAAAATCTCAGTTTATTTCTCTGCACCTTTCTTAAGGAACATGGTCAACTTATAGAAAAAAGATTAAATCTCAGGGAAACACTCATGGAGGTAGGCTCTCTGTGGAAACTTGATTCCTAAAGGTCTCTGTATACAGTGTGCCTTCTAACATTATGTACTTTTTGAGATTATCTACCTGTGCCTTAAGAATATAGGTCGTCGTTTGGGAAGTAAGTTAAAAGCTGTTGTCGGATTTTGTGTTCTACATAAAAGTAAATGTAAAAATTTAAAATCAAGTGCAGATTTTTAAGCCCATTACACATGTATACTTTTTTGCTAAAGATAGGATCTTCCTATGGAGTCCACTCTGGCTTTAAACTCAAAGATCTCCTGTTTCAGCCTCCAGGTTCTAGGCTTACAGGTGCATGCCATCATATTCAGTCACATGTGTTTTTTTTCCCCCTCCCTTGCTCCTGGGGATTGACTAGGGCATTCCCATTGAGCTATATCCCCAGAGCCTTCTTTATTTTGAAATGGGGCTCAGTAACCCTGCTGAGTCCCCAGGTGTGAGACTCAAACGTGCCTTCCTTTCCAGAGAGTTGGATTACAGGCATGTGCTTCTGTGTCCTACTTCCACATGGTATTCATAAGATATTTAAGCAATTGAGGTGTAATTCACATAATACCCGTTAAGTGTGCAATTCAGTGGAATATTATTGCATTCAGAATACTGTGCAGGCATGCATACCTGGTTCCAAAGACATTTTCCTCATCTGCAAAGGAAATTCTCTAATTTTGTTTTATGTACAGGGATTTAATGTAGGGGTGCTGAGCTACATCCCCACCCTTTTTCATTTCTAATATCAGACAAGAGCTTGCCAAATTCTCTGGCTGACCTTGAATCTGGAATTGTCCAGCCTCAGCCCCCAGTATGACTATGATTATGTACATGGCAGTGCTTTACCTGGCTTTACTTTCTTTAATTGACGGCATCAGTGTGCCTAATTTTGTTTTCCCATCCACTTGTAATGAACAGAAGGAAATTTTTGTCTTTTGTTTGTTTCCCCCGTACACTTGGTAGTATTTTGTCTTGTTTTTGTTTTGAGTCTTGGTCTTGCTGTGTAGTCCAGGCTGACCTTGAATTCATTATGTAGCCCAGGCTTGCCTTGAACTCCCTGTTGCTTCTCTTGGCTCAGCCTCCAATTGCTGGAATTACAGGTATACTACACCACCATTCCCGACATTATTATATACACCATTTTTTAAAAAGATTTGAGCCCAGGCATGGTGGCACATGTCTGTAATTCCAGCACTCAGGAGGCTGAGCCAGGAAGATCACAAGAGTTCAAGGTCAGCCTGGGCTACATAGTGAGACTTTCAACCCCTCCTCCCCAAAAAACCAAAAAGACTTGATCATTGATCAACTGTAGAAAGAGTTACAGTTTAATGAAATCTCAGTTGTACTATGAGTTTTTATTTTCTAATATATCAAGTGAAAAGCAGTTTGGAAATTGGTTAATAATATGCAAGAATTATTTTAATAGTATTGGTCTTACCTGTAGGCACTTCATTATATGTTGTTAGTATCTGAAGTGGAAGAAACTGAAATTTTTAAGATTTGTCTTGAGTACTGGAATCATTTGGCATCTGAACTCTACAGAGAGAGCCCATTTTCTACATCTGCTTCTCCATTGTTATCTGGAAGTCAGCATTTTGATATTCCTCCCAGGAGACAGCTATATTTGCCTGTGTTATCAAAGGTAACAGTAAAAGTGGTTGAGTGCTCTTCTGTTTCTTACTGTGATTGTGAGGCCTAAATGCAAATATGTAGACTCATCTACCGAAGTTAACAACAGCCCAACAGGTTTGCTTGGCTTTTTTTTTTTTTTTTTTTTTTTTTTTTTTTTTTTTTTTTTTTTTTTTTTTTGAGAGTCTCACTGTGTAAACTGGCCTTAATTTTGTGGCAATCCTCCTGCTTCAACCTCCTCGGTATTGGGATTACATGTGTATGCCCACTACTACCAACCCTGCTCTTTTCATATCTTTTTTTGGTACTAGAAATAGAACTCATGTACGCCAGGCAGGCGCTTATGCCACTAAACTAAATCCCCAGCTCTTTCCCTAACTTTCCTGGTGAATACTTAAAATTAGAACATGAAAGGATTAATGTATGAGCTGTGGTCCTTTTCTGAGCAACATTAGCATCTCCTGTGAATTTGTTAGAAGTGCAGTTTCACTAACTTAGGTAGTCTGCTGAATCAGTCTGGAAAGAGACAGAAACTTAACAGGTGATTTGTGTTTTTTTGTTACTTTTCTTTTTGTTTCACATAAATATACAATGTTTTGAAAACCAAATGTAGTTACACATTTAAGAATTAATGCTTTATTCTTAGAATAATTTCGCTGTTTAGTGTACTCAATTTAAATACAATGGTGCCTTCATTCACGAATGTGTGACAAGCACAACTTACAGCCATCTTTCCCACACAAACACCAAATGTGGCCATCTTTTCCAAAATCGTGGAACAAACTTAAGTTCATGAACTGAGGTACCACTATACATGGCTCACTTTTCCCTGCTCCTAATTTTACATTTGATATGAGTGATTTAAATGTCTTAATTTTCTGATTGACTTATCATTGAACAGGTTCGTTTATTGATGGTTAGTCGTATGGCTAAACCAGAGGAAGTATTGGTTGTAGAGAATGATCAAGGAGAAGTTGTGAGAGAATTCATGAAGGATACAGATTCCATAAATTTGTATAAGAATATGAGAGAAACATTAGGTACGTTAATAACGTTAAATAAATGTTTACCTTTTCAATGCATTTATAAGTAAAACTACTTTTTAAGAAAAGCATTATTATACTTTGAGTAGTTCAATAAACATCTTTATTAATATGCTGTCTTTTACTTAAACACCTGAAACTTTCTCTTTCACAGTATATCTTACTCACCTGGATTATGTGGATACAGAAAGAATAATGACTGAGAAACTTCACAATCAAGTGAATGGTACAGAGTGGTCATGGAAGAATTTGAATACATTGTGTTGGGCCATTGGCTCCATTAGTGGAGCCATGCACGAAGAGGATGAAAAACGATTTCTTGTTACTGTTATAAAGGTACACAACAGATAGATCCAAAGTAAAATACTATATAAATGTATTTGTTAAGATAAATAGACTAAATTTGTTTAATTTTACAGGATCTATTAGGATTATGTGAACAGAAGAGAGGCAAAGACAATAAGGCTATTATTGCATCAAATATCATGTACATAGTAGGTCAGTATCCAAGATTTCTAAGGGCCCACTGGAAATTTTTGAAGACAGTAGTTAACAAGCTGTTTGAATTCATGCATGGTAAGTGTTTTCATCTGATATACTTAATTTGTGATAACTTTTGTTGAACAATATTGATGAATGTTTTTATTTTGTTAAGAGACCCATGATGGAGTCCAGGACATGGCTTGTGACACTTTTATTAAAATAGCTCAGAAATGCCGGAGGCATTTTGTTCAGGTTCAGGTTGGAGAAGTAATGCCATTTATTGATGAAATTTTGAACAATATCAACACTATAATATGTGATCTTCAACCGCAGCAGGTATGTAAACAACCGAACATACTAGTTTTAGAAAGTTAACCACTATATATTAATCACAATTTAATGGGAATAGGACTGCCACTGTTGGGTTCTATTCAAGTCTTTGTCATAAGGCAGAAACTTAATCACACGTTTGTTGAACTTTTTGCCTACATGATAATAATGATAGAATCAGTTTCAGTGAATTTTTAAATTGTTTATTAGGCTGCATGCAAGTATAAAAGTTAAAAATACCTGCTTTTTAAAATAGGTTCATACGTTTTATGAAGCTGTTGGTTACATGATTGGTGCACAAACAGATCAAACAGTCCAAGAGCATTTGATAGAAAAGTACATGCTGCTCCCTAATCAAGTATGGGATAGTATAATCCAGCAGGCAACCAAAGTAAGTTTTACTACATTTTGTTAAAGTTCTAATGTGTTTCACGATGATGTTAAAGTAGTGACACTTTCAGCATTATTGACATACATTCCTTATTTCAATCTTGAAAAAGACAGTATCTTTTGGGAAGGTATACTTTGGGTGCTAGTGATTGGACCCAGAAAGCATTGTGTGTGTGTGTGAAGGACATGGTTTACCGCAGCCCTGATGATGAAGACTTGTGCATTTTACGATGTAGGGCTACAAAAAGGATAATGACTTGGGGTAAGGATGGTAGTGTTACTATCTTAGCAATTACATAGATAGTTTTCATGATTTTTTTCCTCTAGAATGTGGACATACTGAAAGATCCTGAAACAGTCAAGCAGCTCGGTAGCATATTGAAGACTAATGTCAGAGCCTGCAAAGCTGTTGGACATCCCTTTGTAATTCAGCTGGGAAGAATTTATTTAGATATGCTTAATGTATACAAGTGCCTCAGTGAAAATATTTCTGCAGCTATCCAGGCTAATGGTATGTGATTCTAAGTCTGTCATTAGAAGGTTAAAATTCCTACATCTTAGATGACCTAAGTCTGAGATGACTCCTAAATCTGAGATGACCCCACTTTCTAAGCAACTGTTTGCTACTTTTTCTTTTGAATTATTCTTGGAGCCACCAGGTGTTTTGGCACATGCCTTGACATGCATCCTTCATTAGGAAACCCTTCCTCTCAGTAAATTCTCTGTACCTGTGGCTTAATGGTTTTTTATGGTAAATGGAAACTAATTACATCTGAAATATACCTGATTATTTTTTAGGTGAAATGGTTACAAAACAACCATTGATTAGAAGTATGCGAACAGTAAAAAGGGAAACATTAAAGTTAATATCTGGTTGGGTGAGCCGATCCAATGATCCACAGATGGTAAGTGAACATTTGTTTTTATTTTTACATTGCATTTTCTGGAATATATTATAGGTGTATGTATTTTGCCAATTTGAAGATAATTAAATGTCTTACATTAAAATTTTATACTCTTTGTATTGGAATTCTGTGTACAAAATACTAATAGATTTATTACAGTGTCTCATCTTCCAAAGAAATTTCTTTCGATCCATGGGGAAAGGTATGGGGAAGATTGTAATATATAAGAATGTTAAGAATGGGTCACTTATATTTTCTTGGATTGGTAGGAAGGCTTAAATTGAAGGTGGGTTTTTTTTTTTTTTTTGGTACCGGGGATTTAACTCAGGACCTCGCGCTTTCCAGGCAGGCGCTTAAGCCGCTGAGCTAAATCCCCAGCCCTAAATTGAAGTTTAAATATGAATATTTTTTCAATTTATTGAGAGGATACAGTCAAGAGGGGAGCATGAGTACTGAAAGAAATGTGGCACACACAGTTGGGAACTGGGCAAGAGAAATTGGAAATAGGAATAGCTCTGGAGAGACTAGAGTTGTCCTGAGGGAATTACCCTCAAATTGAATGTTCATGCTCTTGTGATTTTTGAGGACAATTATGAAGCTACAAAGCTGTTATTAGTTTGCTTTTATAGTATGAGTACATTACAGATTGAAGATTTTAAAGTCCCTTATGCCGGTACTGGCGATTGAACCCAAGGCCTTTGCGCTTGGCTGTAACTCTGACCATTTTTTTTTTTTCTTTTTTATCTTGAGGCAAAGTCTTGCTAAGTTGTACTGTCCAGTCTAGGCTCAAACTTTAAATTTTCCTGCCTCAGCCTCCCAGAGTGTGGGAATACAGGTGTGCACCACAGTATCTGGTGTTTCTCATTTTAAATAACTTACAGAAAGAGAAATTGTTTTCTGAAACTAATAACCTGCCTAGCTGATTATGGTGGCACATGTTTATAGTCCCAGAAGTTGAGAGGTTGAAGCAAGAGAATTACCACAAGTTTGACCACATAGTTCAGGGCTGGCCTAAATTACATAGTAAGACCCTATCTCAAAGAAAACAAATTATTCCAACCATGATACAGTTCAATTTGGAAAGATAGGGATTATTTTAGATATTGTATGTCTTTTAATGTGAGCCTTGGGAAATTTGCAAAACCACCTATTGATGTTTGGAATGCTGGTTAATAAGAATGCCATTTGCTCATGATTTTGATGCTCTATATTTAATAATCGATGACCTTCTTGAGGACGTTTGTTTGGAATTTAATTTTTATGAAAACTCAGCGGCATAAGTGCCTGCTTGGCGAGCACAATGTTGGTGAGTTTGATAGCTGCTACCAAACAAAAGTTTATGACAATATTAAGATGGCTACCTTTGAAAGTGGGGGGGGCATTTGAACATCATCTAAATATTATATGACCTGAACAATAATGTGTAATTACTAACGCCTCTGAAAAACAATTGAAAGTGAAAGGACAAAAGGATTGCAGAAATTATAAAGAAGTTTGTGACATATACTAAATTTCAGGATCAGAATCGGAATAACAAGGATGTGTTCTTACAGGGAGGATAGACGTATAGATGTTAAAGGTGGGAGGGCTCCCAAATGGTGCGATTACAGGCAGGTGCCACCATGCTCAGTTGATTAAAATAAAGTCAGTATCTAGTGTATAGGGGAAGGATTATTTCAGTCAGTATTAAATGTGGAAACAAAAATTTACTGTTAGTATCAGAAGATGACATGACTTAGAAATAATTTTATACTTGCCCTTTGAATCTTAATAAACTATCAGGCATAGTACCACACAGCTGTAATCCTAGCAGTCTGGGAGGCTGAAAGAGGAAGATTTCAAATTTGGGTCCACTCTGGGCGCCTTAGCAATCAGCATGATGCTGGCTCAGAATCTAAAGAAAAACCCAGGGATCTGGAGATGTAGGCTCAGTGCAGAGGCCCTGAGTTTAATCACAGTACCTATTTTCTATTGTAGAAAAAACTCCTGACACTATTTTCAGATAAACAAAACATGAATTGTGTTTATTTCACATACCTTCATAAAAAACCTCAACAAATTATGCACACAAACTTACTTAGAATCATGGAAAACCACAGTCTTTCAGACATTTGCAGTTCTTTTAAAACTGAACAGTTGGTCTGGAGACATAGATTAATGGCACAGCACCTGTCTGGCAAGTGCAGAGTTCTGAGTTTGATTCCCTGTACACTCCCCTACCCAAAAATAAACACTGGATGATATTACAGTTTACATAAAATACCTATCAATTATTACTTGATGTTCCTAATTTGCATTTGATATTATTGAGACTAGAGTTTGGCATGGTTGTGCACATCTGTAATTCCAGCACTTGGAAGCTGAGGCAGAGAGATTGCCACAAGTTTGAGGCTATTGAGTAAGAACCTGTCTCCAAAAAACCAAAATCCAAAAGTAATCAAGATGGTATCTACTAGTCAACCAGTCATTTTTTGACTCATCTTCCATTATAAAATAGGTTTGAACTATATATTATATTCTCCTATGACTCTATTTTTTACTTTAATCCTTCTGATTTCTTCTTAAAATCACTTTAGAACCTGAATATATAGTTAATATAATGATAGGGGTGTTGCCTAGCATGAATGAGGCTCTGGATTCTATCTCCAGCACTACAGTGAAGAAACAACAGCCAAATAAATGTAGGGGTTACAACTATCATTCTAGCACTTCGGAGGCTAAGATAGGATGGCTGCAAGTTGGAGGCCATCCTGAGCTACTTAGACCCTACCTTAAAAACTAATTATAGTGTTGGAAAACCTGAAAGATCCTAGGGTTTCACTGCTTCTAGCAGATAATAAACCTAAATAGAGTGTCTTAGTTGTCTGTAATAGTATCTAGATTAAAATGTAAAAGTTTTTTTTCACAGGTAGCTGAAAATTTTGTTCCTCCTCTGTTGGATGCAGTTCTCATTGACTACCAGAGAAATGTCCCAGCTGCTAGAGAACCTGAAGTGCTTAGTACTATGGCCATTATTGTGAACAAGTTAGGGGGACATATAACAGCTGAAATACCTCAGATATTTGATGCTGTTTTTGAATGCACCTTGAATATGATAAATAAGGTAGGTGATTTATATTTCAGTTATGTAGTGGGAAATTTAAAGATTCAATATATAACATTTTGATATCAAAATAGGAATAGGACTGCTTTTATATAGCTCAGTGGTAAAAGAACTGTCTAATATGCACAAGGAAGGGCTGGTGTGTACAGTGGGGAAACAAAAGATTTGTAACATTTACATCAACACCTGGCATTTATCAAAAAGTAATAGACTTGTCAGGCATTCTTGTAAGAAATTAGTTTTGTTTAAGTAAATGAAAAGGCAGGACTATATTTTAGTATATAAAAGTGTACGGTATGCTTGTAAGTTAGAACATAAATATGCATGTGGGAGAAAAAGGTTAGATGCAAGTATATGACTTTACTGTAGCTTTTTTTTCTAATCTGCATTAATGTTCTCAATTTGTAACAAAACAGTCAACTACTAGAAAATGCTTTGTTAAAAAAAAAAAGAAAATGCTTTGTTTTTCATGGGTTTTGATGAATTCTCTAATAAAGTATCCTTTTGTTTTCTGCTTTCTAATAATTTTTGTGTATGGTACTTCCGGCTATGAAAAGTGAACTATATTTTGGGAAGATTGGTCTTTTGGGATGGTATGACTTTTGGAATTCATTGACAATTTCAGACACATATACTAGCCTCTCCTTTCCATTTGTCTTAAATACAGCATTGAAATGTTTTGTTTGTTTGTTTGTTTTAGGACTTTGAAGAATATCCTGAACACAGAACAAACTTTTTCTTACTGCTTCAGGCTGTCAATTCTCACTGTTTCCCAGCATTCCTAGCTATCCCACCTGCACAGTTTAAACTTGTTTTAGATTCCATTATTTGGGCTTTCAAACACACTATGAGAAATGTTGCAGATACAGGTAAATATGTTTCTCTAGCCATCATTTCAGTGTGCTGGCTTTGGTAGCCTTTACATTAAAATTCTGTCCATCTCATTCTCAGAGGTTTTAGTTGCCTTCCATCAATCAGGTTCCCAAAAGTACTAAATGCAAAGTTGATATTAAGTTGTGCACTGTTCTGCGTAATATGTTTTATTCTACTCTACCAACAACATATTATTGCAGTGGTTGTCCTCCAATAACTCTTATTTTACTTAATGGCCCCCAAGTGAGAAAGTAGTTGGTTGTGTCAACTTTTGTTAATTGATACTGTTAATAATCTCTTGTCCAGTTCATAAGTAAATTTATTGTAGGTTTTTATAGGTAAAAACATTGTGATTGAGTTCATATTACCCTTAGTTTAAGGTTTCCCACTGGGGTTCTCTGATAAGAGTGGAATAGTACACATACAAACAATTGTGTACTTGTAAATATGTTGTTGATGTTACTCTACTTGTCATTGTTCTATTTGCATGAATTGTATGTTCAGATGTCTAGAAGTAGTTAGGCCACCCATTATCTGCACGTCAAAAAGAAATTTAGTTCAATACCCTCACCAGTTAATTCCCCCCCTAATACGCTTTTTTTTTTCTTCTATAGCATGGGAGAAATAGTAATAATACATTCTGTGAGATAATAGTAAAAATACATTCTGCCAGGATGAGTTTTCTTTCTTTCTTTCTTCTTTTTTTGTACAGGGGATCGAACTCAGGACCTTGCACTTGCCAGACAGGCACTGTGCCACTGAGCTGTATCCCCAGCTAGTTTTACTTCTTTTCAAATAATAATTATACAATGCAAAACAGCATAGACTTGTTGTTTTTGAAATGAGAAGATGTTACAGGCCATAGTGTAGTAAGCCAGCATTGGTTGTAGTTGAACTCCATCGCTGATTCAAGGTTAATTTTAATAAGCAATTAATAATCAAAAGCTGATGAATTATTAGCTGAAATATTTGGAAAGTGATCCATCAATAATTTTATATTCACATTCAACATCTTTTAGGCTTACAGATCCTTTTTACACTCTTACAAAATGTTGCACAAGAAGAAGCTGCAGCTCAGAGTTTCTATCAAACTTACTTTTGTGATATTCTTCAGCATATCTTTTCTGTTGTGACAGACACCTCTCATACAGCTGGTAAGAATTTGGGATTTTTAAAATACTAGAAATGTTTGAGTTGTTAGATTCCATTTTAGAGTTAACCGTTTTCTTTATATCAACAGGTTTAACAATGCATGCATCAATTCTTGCATATATGTTTAACTTGGTTGAAGAAGGAAAAATAAGTACACCATTAAATCCTGGAAATCCAGTTAACAATCAAATGTTTATTCAGGAATATGTGGCTAATCTCCTTAAGTCTGCATTCCCTCATCTACAAGAGTAAATGACTTTTAAATACATTATTTAAATTTGGAAGGGGTATTGGGAATTATAAAATTGTCTTTTAAGAATACTGATTTAATACTCAGTTTTTAAAAATAATCATTGTGTTTTGATTTGCAGTGCTCAAGTAAAGCTCTTTGTGACAGGACTCTTTAGCTTAAATCAGGATATTCCTGCATTCAAAGAACATCTGAGGGATTTCTTAGTACAAATAAAGGTATTTGGTGGGGGGGTATTAAAAACCTGAGCTAAGTTTAACCACTTAATCATTTGATGAGTACAGTATTATAAAGAGGAGCATAGATTTGAAATGTTTGGTTTTTTGCTTGTTTTGTTTTGGTTTTGGTACCAGAGTTCAAACTCTTGGCCTGGTGCTTATCAGGCAAGCACTTGAGCCACAGAGCTAAATCCCCACCTGTTTTTTGTTTCTGAAATGGAGTCTTGCTTTGTAGTCTGGGCTGGGCTCGAACTGCCTCCAGAGTGCTGGGATTTCAGGTGTGCATCACCACACCCAGCTGGAATGTTTTTAGAAACTCATTATAAATGGAATTTATTCTACATTGTTTGAATGCATATCATAATGTCATGTGTCTTTTTGGTTTTGCTACTAGGAATTGAACTCATGACCTCGAGCCTTCCAGGCAGGGCCTTATACCACTGAGCTAAATTCCCTGGCCGTTATAATTGAATTTTTTAAGGTGTCTGTAGATAAGAAAAACATTGGTGTGGTCCCTGTTAGGAACTTCATACTTACCTTGATAACAAATGAACCACAAAAATTAGCAGATGCCTACTCATCGTGCTGTTACAATGTTCCATTCAGACTGTTGGGAAGGACTTTTATTGTGTCTTTTTGTTTTTGTGACCATCATTCTATGTTGCCTAGGTTCTAAAATTCCGGGGTTCAAGATACCAAACTCATTCAGCCACAGAAGTGATAAAGAGGGGTCAGGGATTTAGCTCAGTGGCATAAGCGCCTGCCTGGGAAACATGAGGTCCTGAGTTCGATCCCTGGCACCAAAAAATAAAGAGGTCATAAGAGTACACAAATGCAACTGCCACTGTACCCCCACTAAAGCTTTTTCCACTACCACTCCCATTATATAATTCAAATACTATAGCACTTATTTAACTTTGTGAGTGATTGAACCCAGCTCAGCCACTGGACTATAGTCCCAGTCATCTTGATTTTTTTTTTCTCCTAAATTTTTAGACAGGACCTCACTAAGTTACCTAGGATGTCCTCAAACTTATAATTCTCCTAGCTCACTCTCTAGTAGTTGGGATTATAGTTGTGTGCCATCCTGCTCATTCACTTCGTATCATCTTGTTTTTCAATTCAAAAGGACTGTAAAATAGTTACCCTAAATAGTTATCTTATCCATGACTAATTAAGAAGTAAAATCATAAGATTGTCTCCAAAAAATCTGTGTTGTCCAGGTTAGCCTTGAACGCCAGGGCTGAGGGGATCCTCCTACATTAATCTGCCAAGTACCTGAGACTACGGGTACCACCATGCTGGCTCAGTTTTATTACTGTGAAAATAATTGTTTTTTCATAACCAGAATGCAAAAAAGAATGTGAAAATGGAGCTTGAAGTCTTGCTGTGTGAAGATAATCAATGGTACTCAATCAATAAGTACCATTAGTCTTTGGAGAAAGCTCTTTGAACTTTTGCATAGGAGTTATTAGTATGTAGAAATACTGTAACTCTTAAAAGCTTTTTCTCCAAATACCTGTAAAGTTTGTTCATAGTTTCTATAAAAGAGTCAGTTTCCCAGTATAGTTCAGACTGGCCTGGAAATTTGCAGTAATCTTGCCTCAGCTTCCAAGTGCTGAGATTACAGGCTTGTACCCACCATATCTGGCGTACCTTTAAATGTTTGATTCAGCTACATGTATTGTGTCAATGAAGCACAGTTTTTTTATAGCATAATTTAGAACTAAATTGATGGATAATTTGTATTCCTTCTCTAAATGGTAAAATGCATATCTACAGTTTTTGTGTTTAAATCAGGTTGGAGTTTTTATATTGACATTTAAACTTTTCACAGGAGTTTGCAGGTGAAGACACATCTGACTTGTTTTTGGAGGAAAGAGAAACAGCCCTTCGACAGGCTCAAGAAGAGAAACATAAACTTCAGATGTCTGTCCCTGGCATCCTTAATCCACATGAAATTCCAGAAGAAATGTGTGATTAAAATCTGAAGTCATGCTGGCTGGTTTTTTTCTCTGCAACTCTTGTTGACAGCAGAAAACACCATCTGGAGATTTGTCGACCAAAATGATGCCAATTTGTAAATTAAAATGTCACCTAGTGGCCCTTTTTCTTACGTGTTTTTTGTATAAGAAATTTTCTGTGAGATATCCTTCCATTGTTTAAGCTTTTGTTTTGGCCATCTTTATTTAGTTTGCATGAAGTTGAAAATTGCATTTTTAAAAATTTTACTTCATGCCCATTTTTTGTGGCAGGGCTGGGGGGAGGCAGCAAATGCGATTTGAACATACAGTTGTAAATTCTAATGCAAAATTATACAGATTTTCTTGTAAACAATAACAATTTTAATTAGGGAGCATTTTCTTTCTAGTCTGTATTTCAGTCTAGGAGAAAAGGTAATGAGTAAAACAAATTGCGTTAAAGGATTATAGTGCTGCATTATCTGAAGTTAGCACCTCTTGGACTGAATCTTCTGTCTAGACTACATGTATTACAAGTCTGTATGGCAAGTTTGCAGCAAGATCATGTGCATATCATCCCATTGTAAAGCGACTTCAAAAATATGGGAACACAATTAGTTATTTTTACACAGTTCTTTTTGTTTTTGTGTGTGTGTGCTGTCGCTTGTCGACAACAGCTTTTTGTTTTCCTCAATGAGGAGTGTTGCTCATTTGTGAGCCTTCATTAACTCAAAGTGAAATGGTTAAAAAATATTTATCCTGTTAGAATAGGCTGCATCTTTTTAACAACTCATTAAAAAACAAAACAAAACTGGCTTTTGAGATGACTTATACTAATTTACATTGTTTACCAAGCTGTAGTGCTTTAAGAACACTACTTAAAAAGCAAAATAAACTTGGTTTACATTATTTTCCTTGTATTGGTTCAAAATTATTCCTATAAGTCTTATAGTTATTAGTTTGAGGCAGCAAGTGACTGAAGTGGACATGCTCCTAAAATACCTTCTGTTCCCTGGAAATGTCTCTGATGTTTGACTCATTTTACTCTTGTTTGAGGTTAGGAAGCACCTCTTGTCTAGACTATGAGTAAGGTCTAAGTGGGACAAATATACAGATTAGCTTTAGAATGGTAAAAGATGAGAGAAACTGCTGCAGTGGTTCCTGGTTGATTGTATTGTGTAAAACTGTAATCCCAGTCAGGTGAAAATGGTGATGCATGCCTGTAATGCCAGCACTCAGGAAGCTAAAGCCTCTTTAGACGCCAGTTTTAGATCACTGCGAGTTCTTGATTTACCTATGAGAGATCCTGTTTCAAAAAATTAAAAATGTAACCCCTGTAATCTGGAGGCAGGAGGTTCATCACGAGTTTATGGCCAGCCCAGGATACGTGGTAAGACTGCCTGAAGAAAGTTAAAATTTTATTCGACACAGGGTTTCACTATTGTATAGGCTGATCTGAAACTTGAGCCCAAGCATTCTACCTCAGCCTTCAGAGCTTGCCAAATTAAGAGCATTTTGTTCTGGGGATTGAACTCAAGTCCTTTACCTCTAGGCCCCTTTTTAAAATTTCTTATTCAGTGACACAAACTTCATTAAATCATTGAGTTGCTCGGGTTGGGGGTCAAACTTGATTTCATTGCCCTAACTTCCCAGAGTTCTGTGATTAATTATAGGCCTGTACACTTCACTGCCTGGTTAATCTTAACCAAAAATAGCTGTCTTACTCTGCAACCTTCACTTCCCATCTCCTGGAAATTGTTGCATATTACAAGGAACCAACCTTTAAATGCTGCAATCATACTCAGAAATGATTGACAACTGGGGACTTAACCAGTTAGCTTTTGAAATGCTGGAGAACCAACCCTGGGCCTTACGTATGCTAAGCAAGCGCTATTCTGAGCTACGTCCATAGCCCCAAGAAGGATAATGAAAATTTCAGCCAAATTTTTTTTTTCTTGTAAACATTTAGAATAATAATTCAAAACCAGGTGTGGTGTGGTACATGCCTGCAATCCTAGCACTCAGGAGGCTGAGGCAGGAGGATCATTGTAAATTCCAAGTGATGCTGGACTACTAAGTAAGCTCAAGGCCAGCCTCAACAATATAATAAAACCCTAACTTAAAGCCAAAAAATATGTTTAAGGTGGTGAGCTGATAAGTAGACCTGATCATGGGAAGCATATGTACATTATTTGATGCTCTTGGATGTAGGTGTGTTTGTTCAACTAAGAAAAATTTGGCCACAACAAAAATGGGCATTTCTTGGTAGAAAGCTAGTCATATCTGGGTGAAGCTCAAGGTATTTCTGCTGGAAAGGACATGGATGATACTGGGCTGTGTAACATGTTTACCTTAGTTATTGTGCTCAAAGCAGAGCTTCGGTTGTTAGGGATTGTGCAGAACTGGAGTTCTTTAGTAAATAGGCTTTAATCTTGGTCTAGGTATTAGATGTAATCTTAGGCAAGTCATGTAAACAAGTTAGATCACAAACCCACATCGTAGATTGTTAGAAACTGGTCATACAAGCCTTCGCACATCTTACCAGCTGACCTCTGTGTTTCCATTTTCTATGTATTTTCTCTTAAGTTGGGGCCCATATTACATCTAAGTTGCTGGCCAACCATGATTTCTGACCTAGTCCAGGTGTGAGTTTGGTGATGCTATTGTGTGCGATGAGATTTAACTGCCATTTAAAGTGTTTTGGGGCTGGGGATTTAACTCAGTGGCTTAAGTGCTTGCCTTACAAGCACACGGTCATGAGTTCAATCCCCGGTACCGATAGTGTTGTTTTATGTAGCTCTTTTCAACTCACTATATAGTATGTTCTGGCCTCAATCTAAAGATCTATCTGCCACAATAAGTTTGTTTTGATTTTTTTTCAGTCCTGCTATGTAGTCCAGCCAGGCCTTGAACTCATGGCAGTCTATCTGCCTCAGCCTCCCCAATACTGGGATTACAGGTGTATACCACCACGCCCAGTGCAATTTCTGTTTTCTTATTTTGAACCAAGTTGTTGAGAAGGCAAGATACCTTCATTTGTACACAAGACAACTTCACCAAATACTACGTTTCGGACAAAAGTATCAATGAGTCCATGAAGTTTCCAAAAACGGGTTGCCGGGTATGATGTGTATCTGTATTGTTATCTTGGGAGGTTGAAGTAGAATTGCTTATAGCAAGACAGCATAGTAAGACCCTGTCTCAAAGAAGGTTGATCTAGCAAAGTTAGATGATTCTGAGGGACTGTACAAGATCTGTCAGTTGACAGTGTCTTCCTTTTGTGTGGTTCGTGAAGTAATAGTATATCAACCCATTTTAGGATTTCAACAAAGCAGTGATTAAATCAAGTGGCTTTGCTGCCCTTCCCATTTCTCATTTAATGTGCTTTTAAAGGCTGACTTCAGTGCAGACACTTCAGACCAGTGCCAGGAGTGGGTTTTTTTTACAATGGAACACAGGCTGGTAGTATAGCTCAGCAGTAGAAAGTTCACTGAGTGCAATTGAGGCCCTGGTTATAATCTCCAACACTAGACACAAAGTTTTGAATACTGAGGAATAACTGCTTTAGTGGAAGAAGGGCCTGGTTATTCCTCCAAAAAAATTTTAACTTGAATTCATTGGGTAGCATTGTGGAAGGCATGTCATGAAATTAGTTGGTAAGAAATATGACTGAATTTGTATGTTAGGGCATTTAGCTCAGCAGCATAAGTGCCTGCCTGGCAAGTGGGAGGTTGTAGGATCCCTGGTACCAAAAAGACCCAGGTAGGGTGGCTCACACCTGTAATCCCACCTCTTGGGAGAAAGAGTCAAGAAGATTGCTGTAAATTCAAGGCTAGCCTGAACTATATAGCCAGACCATGTCTCAAAAATACATTGTTGGAGGTAGCTTGCTTAGTAAGAGGGCCCTGGGTCCAACTCCCCAGTATGGTTCTGGAAAAAAAAATCCTACAATGCTAGTGTTAAGTTTAATATAGCCAGTTAAGTTTAATAGGTAACCCACATATATCTAAAAATCTGATAGTCTCTTTTGGCTGGGCTGTGTTGTCCAAGCTGGCCTTAAACTCCTTGTGTGGCTCAGTATCCTCAAACTCGGAGCAACCCTTTCTCATCCTCCAGACTGCTGGGATTACAGGTGTCCACTACCATGCCAGTGTTTGTTTTTCCAAATGCAATTGTAGTAGCTACACTGTCTCTCTGGGATATTCCCTTAGGGTCTGGAGTTGCTACAGTTTTGGTCTATATCCCTACCCCTTGCTGCTGGGAAAGGTCACAAGGCCTTGGGCTTGTTAGGTAAGCACTCTACCCCTGAGCTACATCCTTTCCCTTAGAGTAGATTGTGAAAGTCCCTTAAAGGCCCATGTGTTGAAGACTAGGTTCCTAGCTTGTGCTATCTGGAGGTCTGAACATTTACACAGATTACTTCAAAAACAAACAGTGGTGTGTTCAAGGTGCTGTCGGATAAATTGCCCTTCATAATATTTACACGTTTTGTGCCCCATCAAGTCTTACCTGAGTATTTACATAACCTGGGCTGAATTATGCTGTGTGTTGCCTCTTCAATTAAATGTCTACTTTGATAGCTAAGTTAAAGAAGAAAAAGCCGCCTTCAGAAGTCAGGTGGTTTTACTACAGACCTCATTGTTAACTGAAATGTAAGATCTAACACCAAAGGTCGGATAAATCTAAAACAAATTTTGTTTTAATTATATGAAGTCATAATGCATTGTAGGGTAGTAAATGATACTCATAAGTCGTATTTGTGTATTACCTAAATTGAATCATGAAACATTTGTTATTTGTTTGTGAGGGGATGGCTGAGGGTATTCCAGGGCCTCCTGCATGCTGTTTTTGTCTTAATTCTTCAAAAGTAAATATGCTCAGATTAACCTTTGATGGTTTTCATCATCTTGAAGCAGCTATGTGAAACATAAAGGAGCTTCCAACATTTTTAAAATTTAGTCATCATGCAAAATGGTGGTTAGCTCACTTGTAGCGTTTGCCTAGCATTCATGAGATCCTCAGTTCCATGGTCAGTGCTGAAAAAAAAAAAAAAAAAAAAAAAACTAGTGTGTTACAAGCTGCTGTCATTCTCTATAACCCAAAAGAGGGTTAAAGGTCTGGCAGTGTGTCAGCTGTCCACCAGAGAGCTAGTGTTGGGCATTCCTGATGGGTGGATAAATGCTTAAGGTGTGCTAATTATGTATTGGGTCCTATTGATGCAGTTATAACAATGAGTAAACTAAGGTCCTCTGTTCCACTGGAGACACAAAAATATTAAAGCAAGTGCGGTAATCATATTCACAAATTTTGGTGGAATGTGAAAAGGTGTCACCTATTCCACAACTGATAGCAGAAGTTGGGCAAAGTAGGGAACACTCTTGAAGAAACTTAACGAAGGAATCATCCTTATGAAAAAGGCAGAAGCTGGAAATGGTGTCTAATTCGAGCACTCTGGGATGCGGAGGCAGGAGAACTGCAAGTTTGAACCCAGCCTGGGCAAGTTGGCGACTTACCGAGACTACCTCAAATCAATCAATAAATATATTTAAATTTACTGGGAATCAAACTCAGGACCACACATTTGCCAGGCAGGCACTGTGCCATTGAGCTAAATCCCTGGCCCCTGTTTATTTACATTTAAAAGAGCATATAGAGGGGCTGGGGATTTAGCTCAGCGGCATAAGTGCCTGCCTTGCAAGCAGGCAGTCGTGAGTTCGATCCCTGGTACCGATAAAACAAAAGAGCATATAGAGTATTTACTCCACCCATGGTGATAGAATTAAGGAATGCCTGGGTAGCTAGGATACAAATACAGAATTTGAGATCCTATATGTTCTTTTCATAATCTTTAGTTGGGGGTAATGCAGTCCAGTGCAAGTGGGTGGTGATTATAAACATCTAACAGGAGTGCAAATGCAATGGTCTAATAGTGCTTTGACATCAGATTGAACTGTATCTCAAAGTATGACGTTACATCTCTTAAGAATGTGCTAAAACGTGGGTGTAGTGGTACCTGTCTGTACTAGCATCCAGGTAGACACAGGATTCAGTTCAAGGCCAGCCTAGGCTATATAGTGAGGTATTGTTCATTGTTTTTTAAAGGAAGAAAAGTGCTAGCCAGGCGTGGTGGCACACTCCTGTAATCACAGCACTCGGAAGGCGAAAGTAGAAGGATTGTTGCAAGTTCGAGACCAGCCCGGGCTACACATTGAGCCCAAGGCCAGCCTGAACTGCATAGTGAGACCCTGTCTCCAAACGACCAAAAAAAAAAAAAAAAGAATGTGCTAAACTAGATGCAGTGGTATACTGTACTCAAGTGGCTGAGCAGAAAGACTGCAAATTCCAGGGCAATTTAGCAAGATCTTGTTTCAAAATAGTAAAAAGTCTGAGGATGTACTCAGTGGTAGAGCACTTGTCTAGCATGTGCAAAGCCCTGGATTCAGTCTTCAGTATCGGAGGGAAAAATTTAGTTCAAATTTAATAGATACCTTGTTAGGGTGCAATTTTTTAAAAAATAGGTATTTCACTGAAGTTAGTCTGATAAGATCTATCAAATTTAGCAAGGATGTGAAGAAATAGGAAATCTCAGGCTGAGATTGGTGGTGCATGGCTTGCAGCACTCAGGGTGCTGAGGCAGGAGGGTCAGTGCAAGTTCAAGTCTAGCCTGGAATACATAGTGAGGCCCTGTCTCAAGAACAAAAGAAAACAGGAAATCTGCTGCTGAGAGTATAAACTGGTATGTGCACTTTGGAAAGCAGTTTAGCAATATCTCTTAATAGCTGAAGCTGTATATACCCTCAGCAATTTGCCTTCTAGGTATGTGCTATTCCTTTGCACGTGTTTAGGAAGATACATATAAGAATGTTTATTGCACCCAGCATGGTGGCACATGCCTAGTCCCAGTATTCTGGGAGGCTGAGGCATAAAGTTCACAAAAGCAACTTAGCAAGACCTTGTCTCAAAATAAAAAATTTTTGAAAGGCTGGCAATGTAGCTCAGTGTGAAAGCTCTGTTTTCAATTTTCATTACCATAAAGTACATATCAAGCACTGGTCATCTGCTCAATAATGCCACCAGGAAACCAGGACTTTCTCTTTTCCATTCTGGCATCTTTGAAATCTTGACTTCTGCTCCTCCCTCCCCCAGTAGGTTTATTGTTTTAGGATTACTGTTCTTCAGATATCACCTCTGTATTTAAAGAAATTAGAAAAGGGAAGGGAGGGGCTGGGGATTTAGCTCAGTGTCCTAAACTCCTGCCTTGCAAGCCTGCGGTCCTGAGTTCAACTCCTGGTACCAATTAAAAAAAAAGGGGTAAGGGAGTTTACTAGACACTGCCAGCCTTCTGCCCACATTCCCTGGTTTTTATCACTTTAGTGTACAGACTGCTAATCCCTAGTACCTAAATTTCTTTTTGTTTGGGGGGCAGGGTCTTGCTATATAGTTCAGGTTGGTCTGGAACTCGCGGTGAGCTTCCTGTCTAAGCCTCCCAGAGTGCTGGAATTACAGGCGTGCGCTACTGTTCCTGGCTGTTTTGGTTTTGGTGATGTCACTTGGAGGCAAGGCTTCGTTTTTTAGTCTAGGTTGTCCTCGAACTCGCCGCAAGAAGTGCTGAGTTTACAGACATGTGCAATTACTCCAGCTAATTAGTATTTCTTTAAGCTTCGTTATGAACTGTCAGATCTTGTGGGCAACAATACTATAGAATGCTATTCAGAAACACTATCCTCAAAGAAGACAATGGTGGGCGGGGCTGGCTAGCAGTGAACTTGTGGGACAAGTGGGGTCACTGCGCCAGTGAGTGACTTGCCCGACCTCCACAGATTCGGCCTCGGTGACACCCTCAACTCCCTACCCTAGGCAGAGGCCGGCTTGGGTTAAGTGGCCTGAGCCGAGGGCCCTGAGAGCACAGAGCAGCAAGGATGGTGGCTTTGAGAGTGGTGACAGCCTCAGCAGGTGGGGAAGATGAAAAGTAGCTGGAGTGAGCTTGGAGATGAAATACCACACAATATCAAACAACTGATGAGATGAAATCAGATCTTTCCAGTCATCTCTAAGACAGCTTCTGTAAGGGTGTGTTTGAGGTTAGTGAACTAGCACCACTTGCCTGTTTCTATGATACTGCTGTAGGTGCAGTAGCTTGCAGGGTGGATCATTCACAGAATCACAAGAGACTTTGCATCATGACAGTAGGATGTCTTGCACCTTAGGAAGGCTAAAGAGAAGCCTGTTAACCCCCTCCACTCTTTGTTCAACTTTGGCTGCTTGTTCTCTTGTTCTTGGTTTTTCTCTCCTCCCCACACCCTTCTTTGACAAGTTTTAATAATTTCAAGGACTTTTTAAAATAATCATGTTTGGATTGTTTTAGTCCTCTTTTTTTTTTTTTTTTTTTTTTTTTTGTACTAGGGATCAAACACACGACTTTGTGCTTGCCAGGCATGTGGTTATGCCACTGCACTAAATCCCTGGCTAGTTCTCTCATTTCCATTAGGTGGTTGGATTGAAGGAAGATCTGTTTACTTTTTTGTTGTTGTTGTTGTTGTTGTTTTTAGATACCAGGGATCAAACATAACTCACAACCTTGCACTTGCCAGGCAGGCGCTTATGCCACTGCGCTAAATCCTAGGCTCAATCTGTTTACTTTCATAGTTAAAATGTATAACCCAGCTGGGCATGGTGGCTCATACCTAAAATCCCAGCAAAAAGCCGGAGGGTTGCTGTGATTTCAAGGCTGCCCTAGTTATGTAGTGAGTTCAAGGCCAGCCTGAACTACATTACAAGACCCTGTCTCAAAAAATCAATCACTCAAAAAAAAATCAATCAATAAATGCAGTTTTTTCATCAAAAATGCATAAACCCAAAATTTTGGGTATGAAATGATTTCAAATTTTTATAATTTTTAAAAAATGTCCTGCTATCACATTGAAGGACAGAGCCTACAAATGTTTATTTCAAAAGACAAAAGGACACAACCACAGTATGTTTTTCTCTGATTCATAGACAAGTTTTTTGTGTTTGTGGTTGTTTGGGTTTTTAAAGACTGTTTTTGAGGGCTGGGGATATAGCTCAGCAGTACAAGTGCCTGCCTAGCAAGCGGAGAGATGGTGAGTTCCATCCGCAGTATTAAAAAAAAAGGCACAAAGGGGCGGGTGGGGGGGGGATACATTGTTAGATGACTATCTATGTAAAAAAACCTAAAGACTATTTGTGGGATGCTTACCCCTAGACATTGCCTTCACCCCACCTGTAGTCCTTCTGAGTGCTCAGGAATTGGACTATTATTATCTTGTGAGAAATACTACACGTATTTAGATTTTTTAAAGCAGCTGATTTTTTGCTTCTTGCCGATAGGTGGGGAAGTTTGACTAGGTGGTGTTAAATGGTCCAGGTATTTGAGTTAAACTGCTTTTTTTGTTAATGAATGGGCTGACTGTGAACAGATTTGTTTTTCCTGCTATTGTTATGAGAGGCACTAACATTTAGAGTGTAAGCTGATTAAAATTTTTTTAATATTGCAGCTAGAGATAATAGCCTTTAACTGACCTAAAGAAGTTTATCATGATTTTTTTTAAATTTTATTTAAAGAGAAAAAAAAGCAATACAGAAAAAAGGGTAGAAACAATACAAAACCTCAAAAAAAAAACCCATAAATCACTAGTTGACAAACCACATACTCCCCGAAATAGCTGTTCATGTTACAAAATTAAGGCAAACAAAGTGAACACACAGTGAAGCTGCAAACAGAAAAAAAAGGATGGAATAAAGCCAATTGAGACAGTATAGTGAAATTGGCACAGAACATCACAGCAGGTTACCAGGACAACAGTAACAGGCAACATTGTATATCTCGTTGTCTTCACAATAGTTGTTCTTCTACTAGGTAGAGCAAAATCAAAGAAATACACAACATTATAGAATACATCAACACAGTATTGAATAGAGCAACACCATTAATCAGGACAAAGCAAAACGGCGATAAAAATATCTGCCTTCAGAGATAGTAGAAGGAAACTCCCC